>QLSR01000081.1:1197560-1209379 GCA_031780015.1 Citrullus colocynthis
GGGGGAAGCGTGATTTCGCGACAATGCAGGAAGGTAAAAGGGGCGAATAATCAGAATCAGAAATAGCTAAAAACGCCACAATAAAAGCTAGAAAATCAAATACAACTACTGATATATGTGAAGAAACAGTAAAATTAACATAACATACCTCATTCTGGGGAGGTAGGAGGCGATTGATCGGAAGGGATGTTGAAGAGAATCGAGAGAAACCCTTCTCGCCTAACTCTGGGAGAAGTAGGAGTCTGAATTTAAAAATGAATAACTCATCAATTTCTTCTTATTGATGGGTTAATTTCACTAGTTGACTTTATTTTTTAGGTGAGGCAGATTTGACCTCTATGTCTCATTCTTTGAGAAAAAGTTTCAATCTCTTCATCATCCATAAAGTAGTACTATCAATCAATTTCGAGGTTTGAGAATTGATCTCTCACTCCATATATTGTAATAATAGTAACAAGAAGGGTAATTATTTTAAATGATAAAACTATTAAAAATATTTCCAAATACAACAAAATGTCACGATCTATTAACGATAGAATACTATCATCTGTCATTGTTTATCAATGATAGGCATTTATAGATAGTGGTAGATCCAAGATTTTATGTAGGGGGCAACAAAAACTTGTTGCATTGAAAATAGATTATGCATGATGCGTTAAATTAGCTTTATGTTGTGTTGATGTTGCTTTAGATTGGTTCGGTTAAACGCAAGTTTTTCTATTAAAGTCTAAGTATAAATTTAAAATAGATTTTATGGAGAGTACAGGGTCAAACACAGGTATTTATAACAATTTGATATTAAGAAAACTATTTGATTTAATGTGGTTTACTATACAAGTGAATATATGTAAAAAGAATGTGTGAGGTGTCTTTACAATAACTAAAAATAAATTTACAAGTATAAGAATGAGGGATGAACCTAAGAGATAATGATGCAGGGAGGAAATGGTTCAAAGTGTCAAGTACAAATACAGTCAAAACAACATGCATCGGGATAGGGAAGTCCATGAAAAAAGGTGGAGTTGAGCAGACTTTACTAACATATTTCTAAATAATATGTAAGTAGGCGTTCATGTTGCAAACTTGAAATTGGGAATACATCTCTTGATGTTTCACGCCACATTTATCTTATCTCTAAGATGCATGATGAATTTCTTCTACAAAAGATCATCTTCATCTCTAAAGTCAATTATTTTCTAGTTTAAACGAAAATAGTTAATCACTTACTCTCTCAAATAGTTGATCATACTTACTTAAACCAATTTGTTCGATAGATTCATGCAAGGTTTTTAGCACACATTTGAACAAGATGAAAGCAACTTAAGTAAAGTTTAGAAAATGTTAGTTTCATCTACTCAACCATTAAGAAATTTAATCATCCATGATGTAAGATGTTGAAGACAATGAGGGATGGAAATATGTAATCAATCAAACTTATATTAAATATGCAAATCTTTCAACTGACATAATCTTAATACAAATAAGAAATGTGGAAATGAAAGTAAAATGTGAAATAAATAACGTCAAGCCGTCAATGGCAATGTCTTGCTTCTTGGAGACTTGAGATAGCGGCTATTTGATACCATTTGTACAAGGAGAAATGGATGGATTCTCACTCTCTGTGAGTTGGCACTGAAATTTCACTCAGAATCTTCTCACAGGAGAGCTTGAGGTCGAAGGTGGCAATGGGTGGCGAGGGAGATTGAGCAGAGTTTTCACCCACTGTTTTCTCTTTGTCTTCAACTTGAGCTTATCCGGGCTATTTACATGGGTCCAAAAAGTGATCTTATGATTGTCTAACACATTTGCATTTAATTCCATCCCCAGCTTCCCAGACTTCATCATGTCATAGATTAATTGCTCTGTCATGACCCATTCAAATAAATCGTCCACTTGCGCATAGACACGATACCCACCACCCATGCATTTAGCAACTTTTTTTTTTCCTTCTCGACTTAGGGTTCTTCGATGTGTTGATCGGTGAAATGAAGTAGACTTGGTGATTCTGGCAACATCTTTTTCTTGCCCTTTAGCGTTTTTGGCTTTTTTTTTTGGTCACATCATTCGTTCAAAAGATATAAAACTCATAATTTCCAAGATGAAAGCTTTTGTAAACATCATGAACGTAAAATTATTCATATTACACTATTTCATTCTCAAATTCATGCGTTTATCTCCTAAATTACCCTAATTATTCCAAATAAAGAAGGACACAGGTTCATATAAATATAATTTAGATGCATCGATGTAATATCGTAAAAATGAGTATAACTAACTGATACGTAGACAGGTTCAGAATTTCATGTTAGAGGGCACAACTTTATATAAGGTTAAAATGTTAGCCCATTAACGTCTAAATTTGTGTTATATATAGTTAACTTTTTTTTAAAAAAAATATTCGATCACTGAAATCTCAATTTTGTGTGTCTAAAATGTAGTACCATACATTTTTTAAAGAAAAATAATGTAACTATTTGCCACAAAATTGAAAATTTGAGGTTCAATTAGAAACAAACAAAAAAAAATTGGTCTAATACAATTGTTCATTTTTTAGCATTTTTAATACTTCATGAAATTTTTAAATACTAAATTGAAAGTGTATATATCAATAAGACATTTTAAAGAAATTTATTAAAGTTAAAATTGAAAAATTATAGTTATTTATTAGTCATAATTTTTAGATTTATTATACTTGATTGGTTTATCGCGATTTATCATAGATAAAAAATAAACTTTTGTTATATTTGTAATTATTTTTAACCTTTTTTATATGTTTTAAAACATCCCTATTTAATAATTTTTTAAAATTTAAAAAATATACTGTTTTAGAGACAAAATCAATTTTATTTTATTACCCGTTAAAATAAACTATAAGATATCGTATAAGAATTTCTACAAGATAGAGCAAAATAAACAAAATAATAATGACAGAAAATAAAGAAAAGATATTATATATAATTTATTTTTTTTTTAAAGAAAAAAGGTATTTTGAAATACCTCAAATTTTGTGCTTAATCTCTTTCTCTCTCTCACCAACATTTCTTCGAACGGCTGACCTCTAGATTTGGGCAAATCCATGAAGCCAACCAAGCAACAAAGAAAGTCGGTACCTGAAGCGCGCATTGTAATTAGTTGTCCAAATAATTGATTTTCACCTTTTTTTTTTTCTTTCCAATCTATTTTATTTGGGGTTAAATTATAAATTTATTCTATTTAGTTTCTGAATTTGAATACATATACTCAGTTCAAAAATATGTGATTTTTCTTCCAGATTTTTTTAAAAATATAATTAGAGGATTATTTAAATAACAAGACTCTTAATCTATAACACATCTATATGTTAATTGAGCTAAATTTGTTTTCGCTTATTAGATTACGTCAAACCTAATTTAACATTTATTTATTTGTTTTGGATAATACTAAATTGTCGTTGTTGTTTAACTGTTTAGATAATATCTTCAATATTTTTATTCTTAAATTAGGAAAACTAATTAAATAAACGCCATGAAGCCTCTTTTTTCACTTGTTTCACACGCTCCGCATCAACCGTGGGTTTACCATTATATTATGAGACAGTCGCAATAAATAGAAAATTTAAAATATACCACCCCCCCCAAAAAAAAAAAAAAAATTCAACCTGATTTCCATTTTTTATTATTTCTATTTTATCTTTATTGGTATATCGCATATATGATATATTTTATATCTAATATAAAAATCAACTAATATATTTTATATTGAATATATCAATTAACTAATATACTAATTATAAAGTATATAAGTTATACAATTGATATACCAAGTTTACTATTCGTATACTATATTTATCAGTCGACAACATTTGCTATTATTTGTGGAATTTGAATCTATATTCATTTGTTTTAGAGTTATTCTTTTTCTATTACATTATCATCAACTTATAATGGTTTAATCCTATTGATAACCATTCTAAATGAATGTTGATAAATTATTGATACAAAAATGTTATCCTTGAAATTGATTTTTGAACTAGCGTTGATATACTAATGATATACTCAAACAAATTTATTTTAAGAAATACTAATACACTAATGACATACTAATGTTATACTTAAAAATGAAATTTGTTAATGTTGACACGATACTAATACACCAATATTATGCTTGAAATTTTATTTAGAATGAATGTTAATATACTATTGATACACTAAAGATATAATTAGAATTAATTCTTGATGAGTATTGATACAATATTAATATACTAATTTATACTTCAAATGAATTTTGAATGAGTGCTTATAAATTACTTATGCACCAATAATATACTTGAAATTGAATTTTGTATTGTATTAATATATTACTTATAGACTATTGAATATATTTGAATTACGTTTTGAATATCAAGTATTGTTATACTATCGGTACACCAACATTATATTTGAAATGAATTTAGAATGAGTGTTGCTATATTATTGATACAGTATAGTGTACTTGAATTGAATTTTTAATGACTAATGACATATTATTGGTACATAAAAATTATATTTTAAACGAATTTTGAGCGAGTGTTAATAAACTATTGATAAACCATTGTAGTACTTAGTGTTGCGTTTCGAACGAATTATGATATACTATTGATACACTAATGATCTACTTGAAATTCATTTTGAATTAGTAATATACAATTAAAATACCAATGTGATACTTTTACGTATCATTATGAATGATATACTTCATATATGACATACTAGCAATATCATTTATATGTTTTTTTTTCTCTCTCTAAATCAGATATATCAATCAACTGATGATATGATATATGAAATATATTCGTTATACAGTTGATGTACCAAACAAAATATAATTTATATATCATTAAAGTCGTAACAAAATGTTGAAAATAGAACAAATTGGCTAATATAATTTATATTTCAAATATAGCAAAATGAACCAAACTATTTATAAATATAGAAATATTTTATTGTCTATCAGCAATAGACAATGATAGACGACGTCTATCATTCAAGCGATAGACTTTTATCACTCAAGAGATAGAAAGTAGAAGCGATAAAAGTTATTGCAGTCTATCATTGGTAGACAATAATTTTTTTTATATTTGTAAATAGTTTGATATATTTTTTCTATTTATAATAATTTTCATTTTGAATATAAGTTGAAAAAATGAAAGCAACTAAGATCATCAAAATCAATTTTGAAAACATAAAACAACTAAAGCCAAAATCTAAATCAACCATCAAAATTAAATTAATCATGTGAAAATAAGTTTATATCAAAACAAAACAAAACAAATAATACAAATAATATTCATCATAATCGAACAAACAACGTCCACCATAGCACAATTAAAGTCATGGTATATAAGTTGTACAAATAATATACTTTATGTAAGTTATATCAACTTATTGATATATCAAATATAAAGTATACCAGTTGACTTATATACAAAAACATAAAATATATTAGATATACGGTTGATTCAAAATGAGGATAAAATTGGGATAATAAAAAGTCGAAACTCAAGTTTAAATTTTGCCATATTTATAATTTAAAAAAAAATTATTACTAAAATTGCAAATACCTTTATTTATTTATTTTTCTACCCACTACAATTTTCCTTATATTACATTTAGAATTATTAAAATTTGAGTTACATATATAGATAGTTAAAACTTCTTTTGAAGGGGATGTAGCTCAGATGGTAGAGCGCTCGCTTAGCATGCGAGAGGTATGGGGATCGATACCCCGCATCTCCAACTTTTAAATGTTTAATTTTTTTTCTAAAAGTATGTTTGTTCTTGATTTTAAATTAAATCATTAAACCATATTGTAGATATTTGTTTAATATATTTTGAAAATTAAATTGGTAAGCACTTCTTTAATTTTATTTTTTTTCCTTGATTGTATCCACCGCATTCGTGATATTAATGTCATGATGGGATGTGGCTTAGATGGTAGAGCGCTCACTTAGTATGCTAAAATATGATTATCACCTTGTTACTTGGTCTGTAGTCTACTTTTTAGCAATGTTTTCAAAATTTTTGATAACTACAAAAATTTAGGTTTTAAGAACTTTTATTTATTTATTATTATTATTATTAATAAAAAATTTTGGCTAAAAACTCAAATATTTTCCCAAGAAATATGAAAACCATGGTAAAGAGATTGTGATAAAACAAAGGCAAATTTCAAAAATTAAAAATTAAGGTCTTGTTTCATAACCTCTTATGCCTTGTTTAATATCAATTTCGATTTTAGTTATTGGTTTTTGGAATTAATGTCTGTTTCATCCAAAATTCTCTGTTATGGTTTTTATTGATCTTAATGAAACATTTTGTATTTCCAATTCTAAAAATAAAACAAGTTATTTCATTTGGTATTTCCAATTCTAAAAATAAAAACAAGTTATTGAAAAATACATATTGTAACATTATTATTATTATATATATATTTTTTTGTGTGTGTCAATTCTAAAAATAAAAACAAGTTATTGAAAAATACATATTTTAACATTCATTTGTATGTGTGTGTTGATGATTAGATAATAAAACATATAAATTTAGGGTGGTGGAAGTAGTGTTATGAGCTTAGGGCCTATTTGGTAGAGAACCTAAATCAGACAATCTAAATTTTATTTTCGAAAGCTATTTTCAGATTCTGTGATCCAAACCAAACAAACTTATTTATAAAAGCACTTTTGAGAAGAGTTACTAGACACATGCGTGTTTTTATTTTAAACGTTTTGTTCAATCAAAATTGTTTAATTGAAAATAACTTTTTTAAAAACATTTTTTCCAAATCCAAACAAAAGCTTGTATCATGGCAAAAATAGAAGTATCAATTGGAGTTTGGTAGATGAAAGAAAGTTGTCAAATATATCTATAAGATAGAGGATTTTGATGAATGTTTATGTAATTTTCTTGTGTAAGTGGACTGGTCATTTGTTGGCTCGTATCATATATAATGTTTTTGTATCATATTACTTAGCCGAAGAATGTGGTCTTTGTTACATATTTTTTTTTGTGCCAACCTTATAACATGATCACTAACGGGTCATTATAGTACAATTACATTTCGAGGATATTTCACTTACAATATAAATCCAAAATTCATTTGTTCCAATGAATCTAATATAATTTTGTCAAACTTAACTAGAAATGTTACATGCATAATTTTGTAAAATGAATGCTTAAATTAAAACAAAATTGAAATGCATGATCCAAAATAAACCCTAAACCTATTTCTCAAGACTCCCAATAATACACGTGTACTTAAAATAAACAACAAAACAAAGTGCAATATATAGTTTATTAAAAAATATGTAAAATTATTGAATAAAAAAGTTTTCAAATAAAAATAATCATCATAAAAATAGATTATTTATGTTAAAAAAAAAATTGCACTCCAAACACCCAAAACACAAATATATGAACGATTCAACGCTCCAAACAACTCATAAATTAGTTAAATTACAACAATTCAAGGTCATTGATAACCATTTGATTTGCTGCTTTTTAATTTTTTGTTATTGTTTTGATTTTCTAAAAAGTGGGTTTGCGTATCTTAAATTTTTTTTTTTTATAAGAATAAACATCTCTCAAATTTAGCAACAAAATTTGAAAACCATAAAATATGATTTTGAAAAAAAATTACTTTTTTAGTATTCTAAATTAAAAAAATATATATTTACCTAAGATTTTAAAAGGAAAATAATTTTAAATGACAAAACTGTTGAAAATATTTACAAATAATAGTAAAATATTACAGTCTATCTACAATAGATCGTGAGACAAATAGTAGTCTATCACGATTTATCACATATAGACAGTAAAATTTTTGCTATATTTATAAATATTTTAGTTCATTTTGCTATATTTAAAAAGTCACGAAGTAATTTATGATCTAATTTTAGATGTTGGTGCCATATTTTAAAAATAATAACAATAATTAAAGAAAATCATGTTTCTCTCCTCTCTTCAGCCTCTTTCACTTGTTTCTTTCTGCAGTTGTCTCTCCTATTTTTCTATTAAGTATTTATGTTTGAAATATTTCTATTAAGTATGATTGTATTAGTGTTTGAACTTTCAACGCTGATAATAAAAAAAAAGTTTGTAAATCATTTCAACTCAAATTAATTTGCAATATAAGCTTGTTTTTAAATATATGAAAATGAGTCAATTTATTTACAAATATAAGAAAATATTATTGTTTATACTGTTTAGGTAGTGACATTTTGCTATATTTAAAAATATTTTAATTATTTTTCATTTAAAATAATCATTTGTTTTATAATATATTTTGATTATTTATGTTGATAAATATTAAAATAATATTTAACTAACCAAAGTAAATTTGACTCAATAGCATCGGCATATGCTCCACCTCAAGAGGTCGAGATTCAATTATTCACCTCACAATTGTTAACACTAAAAAAGATCGTGTTTTTAGTATGGTGGTAGTTGTAATTAAACTCTCAAACTTTAATGATAAAAACTGGGCCCTTAAACCTCTTTGAGTGTTAAAATTAGACTCTCAAACTTATAAATGATAGAAATTAGATCTAAAAATAATAAAAATTTAACTCTTAAACTTATAAAAGTATATAAATTTGAAGGTTTAATTTGATTAAATTTTAATATTTGTATAATTTGAAGAGTTTAAATTTTTTTAAAATTAAAAATTTAAGGATCTAATTAAAACAACTGCTATAAGTTGTTTTTCGCAATTTGCCTTCACTTTTATAATTGGAAATATAGCATATAGCCTTCCGATCCGATGGTATCCGATATCGCTAAATGCAGCGAGCCGTATCAAAAAAATGCTTGAAAACCAACGAAGCCGAAGAAGAAGGAGAAGAAGAACATTTAAATTCTGGTCTCCTTCACTGTGCTCATCTCGTCCTTCCATGGCTGACCTCCCTCGAGCTCGCAAGCATCTCTCTCTCCTGCAAATCCCTCAACGCTACATCCAAATCCATCACTCTTCGCCGGATTCTCGACGCTTCCAGATCCCTTGAGAAAATACCCATCCCATTCCATAATCCAATCGACGACCGCCCCTACGCCTTCTTTCTCTACACCCCCACGGCCATTATCCCCAATTGCCATTTCAAGCGCCAATACTGGGGCTCAATTTCCAATACCCAATCGGGCCATATCGAGAGCGAATCGATGAATTTGGTCGATGATTGGGTCGGCGGTGTATTTGGCTGCGATTGTGAAAATTGCGGGGAGTTTGAGTCCCAATGCCCCTGTTCGAGCGTGGATGGGTTGGAGGATGTTGCTAGCGAATGCGGACCGCGATGTTCTTGCGGGCTGGAGTGTGATAATCGGGTGACCCAGAGAGGAATTTCTGTTCGATTGAAGATTATGAGAGATGAGAAGAAAGGATGGGGTTTGTACGCGGATGAGTTGATTCAAGAAGGGGCGTTCGTTTGTGAGTATGCAGGTAATCTCTTTGATGTTCATGATGGAGAATTTGTTATGATTTTGTATAGTTGTTGTGCTCATTCTGCCTTAACCTGGTTGAGTGGCTGAATTTATTTGAATATTACAGTTAAAGAATGTATGCCTTCAATTCTACTTAGCCTAAGTAAGAACTAAATTTTCTTATACCAATACAAGTGCAAGGCCTCATTGTTGGAAGTCCTGAGCTAATGCTCATAGAAATACTCATTTACTTTGCATGTATTGAAGAATTGAATTTCACTTTGGAAGACTATATTTTAGTAAAGTCCCAAAATAGTTAGCATATTGAAACTTATATATGTATATATTTTCTTACGTCCCATTGGTTTTTTGAATCTTGAACTAATATTTAAGAAAACTACTCATTTACTTTGTGTGTACATGGAATGAGTTAACTTTTTTTTGTAAAATATATTTGAGTTCTTACTTTGCCAAGGCCCAGAATAGTAAGTATACTGAAAGTTTACAAACTCGATTCTGAAATAAATGCATTTTCAGTTGTAATTGATAAAAAGCATATAAGATTTGTAGGGAAGCATGCATGATACAGATACCCCTCCGTGAGAATGTTCTGGCTTTCAAAATTCATTGGTTTGTTTATGAGGGTAATCAATCAAGGGCAAACAAATAGATGAAAACTATTCACTTGGGACAAATATGTAGATGATGTTTGTTGGTCAGTATATCAGATTTGTGGTTCATGTAAATGAGCAGGTGTTTACAATATGAAAGGTATTTTATGACTGAAAAAAGTACAAGATATATTTAGTGTTTAAGGTCTTAGAGTACACTCCATGTAATTGAAATTTTGTTCCTTAATGTGTTGAAGATCTCTAAACTTGATGTGACTGAATTTTGCATTCAAAAGGCGAACTTTTGACCACCGGAGAAGCAAGAAGGCGGCAGAAAATATATGATGCACGTGCTAAAGGTGGGCGGTTTGCTTCATCTCTTCTCGTTGTGAGAGAGCATCTTCCATCTGGAAATGCATGTTTGCGAATGAACATTGATGCGACCTGGATTGGGAATGTGGCACGGTTTATAAATCACTCTTGTGATGGAGGTAATCTAGTAACGAGACTGGTGAGAAGCCCAGGTGTTATGTTGCCTCGCCTTTGTTTCTATGCTTCCCGAAGCATATCAAAAGATGAAGAGCTTACCTTTAGTTATGGTGATATCAGATTAAAGCATGAAGGTTTGAAATGCTTCTGTGGTAGTTCTTGCTGTTTGGGAACTTTGCCTTCAGAAAATACATAATTTCATGGGTGATGATAGAATGGGAATGGGAGGTAAGGGAACTGAGAGTAGATTGTATCACTTCTCCTCCTATTTTATACTTCATTTTAGATTGGATGTATGTGACACATAACAATTTTGTTTACTTAACTAATTATGCCTAGTAATTATCTGCAATTTGAGCATAGGTTAGTAGATAGAGATATCAATTACCATTCAAAAAGTCAATGGTTTGATCCCTACTCTCACAATCATTGGCTCAAAAATTATGCTCAGTAACTCCCATGCTTTTAAGTAGAGGTATATTTGAGTTGGTCGAAATCGACAATATCTGTCCAAATTGAACTGTTCACTACTGTTTAGTTTTATACTTAAACTGAATCAATTGACATGCTTAAACCGATTGGATTGACTAGATTAATTAGTTTTCATCTTCTTCTTTTTTCCCTTCTTATTTCATACTTGCACGGTCGCACCCTACTGTTAAAGTTGAAAATTTTGATTCTATTGGTTTTCTGTTCCTCCTACATTGATTCTGTCTTATAGCTAACAGGAAATCTGATGGCAAAACACTTCAATGTTATTCTTCTCCAATCCTGATTCTACAGGCATTGGGTTATCAATTGAAAATGAAGATAACAGGGTCCTAATCGGCGAAGATGGCTGGCAACTGGCTATTTTCCTCGTCTTCCTCATCTTCGATCGGTTGATGGGGGAGGTGAAGAGGCTCTAGGTGATGGGGGGATGGGGCAGTCTCGGTCAGAAGGTCGTAATTGGAAGCAAAACTACTCAAATTGATTGCATTATGAGCAGAGGTAGAGGCGGAGACGGAGACGGAGATGGAGGAGTTGTTAGAGTAAGCTGGCTGCAACGCTCCGACTTGGGATGGCTGTGAGTTCTGAATCGCAGCTGCAAATGCCAACCTGCTGCTTATCAATTGAGCTTGAACCGCGACTAGCTCTGCCTGCAGAGATGCCACCTGAAATATATAAACCAATGTTGCAAACATAGTTGATTATCTATGAGAAAGTATATCGTTAATAAATTTGATGTTTTTTTGTTATTTAATCTCTAAAATCTTACGAAGTTTAAGGTTTTTTTTTTTTTTTTTTTTTTTTA
>QLSR01000081.1:1216772-1228935 GCA_031780015.1 Citrullus colocynthis
TTTTTTTTTTTTTTTTTTTTTTTTTTTTTTTTTTTTTTTTTTAATGTTTCATTAGCATTTATTTGATCTCTCTGTTCATGGTATGCTTGAACACTTTTTTTCTTTTTCTTTTCGAGGGAGGGAGTGAAATGTTTGAGAGATGCATCTTCTCCTTGCCTTGTATAATGTTTTTCAGGGTGCAATGGAAGATATGGAAAAAAGATTTGAGAGATGCCTAGTTTCTTAGGAACAAACAGAAAATACAAGGAGACGAGGAAAGAAAATTGCCAACGAGTTTTGGTTTGTACCTGTGGAAACTGTTTTAAGGATAATGGAATTCGGTTGGCAATGGATTAAAATAATATTCATGTCTGTTGTAATTCATGTTTTTGGAAGTTAATTCAATTTGATCCTTGGAAATGAAATTCCTTATTGTCGAGTAACAATAAGGGTAGAGAATTAAAACTGACTTAGTAGCCAGCACATTATATGTTAGTATGCTTGCTTTGGCATGATTTAGTTTATTTAGTTACGTATTTTTTATACCAAGAAAATATCATTAATGTAGATTTAGTATTATTAATATAATAACTAACTTCAATTTAAATTCTGAATGACTAACTTGTTACTTTATTATTTTTTTTTTTATAAGAAATACCCATTAGACATCAATATTTGATTAATATCCAATCTAAATGACATTTTCATCTACCATACAAATATTGATTCTTTTCTTACTTTGTAGCCAAAGTCCTCAAGATTCCACGAACATGATCAACAATAAGTTTTGTTTGCCAATAATTTAATTGAAATATGAATTGAATATTCAATATGTTATCAAAATTTTCAAAAACATGCTGAGACTTCTAAAGAAAATAGAATGCATCCTAATAACTTCGGATATAAAAAACAAATCAGAACCTCCAAGAACATAAGGGATTCATTTCCAGTGATCACATGTACTTCATTATGAGAGCTCCATCAAAGAGCCTAATGTACATGGGAGTGATCTTCATATGAATAAATATCTTCCCTGCACTTGGGACGAAAAAAATGGGAGTTCTGGGACGATCTTCCTTTTACTCTGCAGCAGCTTGTCGATGTCTTGCTCATGCTACAGTTGCATTTCTGGACATTTGTATCGAGCATTCATTGGGAAAGAAACCGTAATTTTCCTTTTCCTGTTAGAATTTTCAATCAGCCAAATAAGTTTTGAGAAATAGTATGAACTATACTACAAAGTTGTGGACCATATGTCTGATTAACAATTGTATTGCCAAAAACTTGGTAGCACATGTAGTAAGGAAGAAACATACGAAGGACGAGAGGATTTACCTTAGTGATCTTCAAGTTGTGAGGCACTTGTAGCACTAATCCTCTTGATGCAGAATGAAGACTAATATACAGTTTTGTGTATAACACAAATAATAAACGAATCTGAAATCATCCTTTTCATTCACTGAAGTTTGGCGTTGGAGATACTACCAACTACTCAACTGCTTGTGCTTTTTGTCTGTTCTTTGCTTATAGGTCTTTCTTTGGTCGCGGTTACTCCTTTCCGTATAAATTTCTTCTGCAGTTTTGCAGCATCCTCCAATGAACTACCCATTGGTGCAGCAACACCTTTCTGCACATTAGTTTGTTCCACGTTCTCCTTACCGGCTTTCTTAGATGTACCTTTATCAGTGCCCTTCTGCGTTGCAGTCTTGTTTCTAGAGGGGTTGCCTGTATTCTCCTTTGAACTGGAATCCTGATCAGCATCTGGAAGCAATGCACGACGGCTAAGGCGGAGCTGGCCTTTTTCATTTACCTGTAACATAGTGAAAATAACTAAATAGGTAAAATATTATTTGACATTTACTCCAAAGGTGGGACCAGATTATGGACATTCTCAATGGCTACTTTCATTCTTCCTGGTATGTCTTTCTAAATGTTTCTAATAGCAGATGTTAAATACTGAAAGCTGCAAGAGAAGTAAGTTGACGAGAAGTATTCCACAGCAAGTAAATCACAAAGCCTATAAAATAAGGTTGTACAGTTGTGCAGTTGCAAAAGTTAGGAATATTGTCAATGTAGTAGGTAACATTTTGTTTCTAGCTTCTCAATTAGGCTCTTTATCTAAAAATTCCCGCAACTATTGTCCCTTTCTAATTCTCATTTATTGGTGAAGGCTTTTGAAATCTAGGAACACTCAACGAACTATTTATAGAGGATGTCAACTCCGAACTAACTAAAAACCAATTACAACCAATCAACAAAGTAACATAGAATCTAATCCAACTACCGAAACCAATTAAGAACGAACAATTAAGACACTCAGAAACAAAAATTACAAGATTACCTCCAATTCTACTGCACCAGTGAAACTTTCTTTTGAAAATTAAAACTAGTGGGAGCCCATAAAAGTTTGAACTTGCAAACAATCAATATTTATACAATCTCAAGACAACAAGGGCATATAATCTAACCTCAATGAGTTTGACATCGATTTTGTCTCCAACTTTAAAAGCCTGCCACAGAAAAAGTTTTTTTATCGAGTAAAAACGCAATGGTTTATCAAGAATTTACAAGGGGTCGAACCAAAAAAAAAAAGAAAAAAAAAGAAAAAAAATAATATATATATATATATAAATTAAAAATTAAAAAATAAATAAAGAAACAAAGGAAGAAGAAAAGAAAAAAATGTACTTACATCTTCTGCCTTTGCCAACCAATCTGAGCTCAACTCACTAATATGGCAAAGTCCCTATAGGAAAACTTACAATAGGCACAAGTCAAGGGGCCATCTATGCATAAAATGGTTTTATGGAAGTTAAGGAAACCAAAACACAACATGAAAGGAAATGCGAAATAAGGCTTTCAAAGTAAACAATTATGTATGATTTAAAATAGCAGGTGCCGGGATTTTTTAAACAAATTGCTAATTTTAGAAACAAGGAGAAAAAGGTTTATAAATCTCTTTTTTTTATTTGACCTTGTTACTGGACATTGTTTTCTGTGATCTGTTTTTGGTTGTTCACTTGCTTTCTTGTTTCTTTTGTTGTTTGTATTTTGGAGCATTAATCCCTTTTCATTAACGAAAAGTGTAGTATCATTTTCAACAACAACAACAAAAAAAAATAAAAATAAAAAAATCACAGCATTACCATTGGAACTAAGAATTAGAAAACTCCATCCAAGGGGGTAAATTTGACATAGATCTAAAGCAAGATATTAAATTATGTAAAGTGGGCTGAATCAAAATATGATACCAGTTTGAATTGAGTATATGTATTTTTGAGGTATTGAATGAACAAGAGTAGAATGGTACATGCTAGGGTATCTTGTGTACGAACACACATGGCAAGTTTACTAAAACGATAGTGATAGAAATGCTTTTAGGAATATTATTAGGGTGGATTAGTATTAGCTAGAGAAACGATGATTTGTCATAAATATGGTGAATGTGAAGGGGTGAGGAGATAGATTGATTCAGTTGGTTTACGATTGAGTAACAAAAATTAAGAGAGGGAGGGTCCAAAAATCAATTAATAAGCTAAAATATTTAGTGAGATTTAATGTTGATGTGACATGTTTTATGTGATTTATTATGAAATTATGAATGTCATGATGAGTTAGTTATATGCTTAGGGGGCGTTTGGGGTGAGGAGATGAGATTAGATGAGTTGAGTTGAGATATGAACTCAACTCATTGTTTGGGATGCTAACTTCGTACGTCATCAATATTTTATACCATGTCCACCAACGGTACACCCTCATCACCAACGACCACCTCTGACGACCAACTTCAGCAACCACCTTCAATGGCCAACTCTAGCAACCACCTTTGACGGCCAACTCCTGGGACCACCTTCGACAGCCAACTCCGGCAACTACCAAATGTGGCCAACTTCGGCAACATTCAACCACCACTATTGACGGCCAACTTTGGCGACCTCAAATAGCGGCCGCTCCACCAACTCCAACAACCATTATTTTAAATTATGATTATTACAAATTTGAGCTTTGTTGACACACGAGTTTTTTTTTTTTTTTTTGGCGCTCATGACATAAAACCTTAATTTAAAGCTTAAAAATAACTATTAATTAAAAAATACACATAAAACATCAATAAATGTTTACATTAAGTTGATGCACAAAATTGACAATAAAAACACCTTTGTTGACGCAGAAGTACCCAAGTTACGTCAAAATGTTGAATTCCTGGTTTTGATTAGTTCATAGTATTTTATAGTTGTTCTTCATAGTAATTTAACATTAATAAAATCACTTTTATCATGTACGAAATCAAACAATTTGTATGTAAAAACACTTTTGAGAAAAAATTGTCAAACACATGAGTGTTTTTATTTAAAAAAGTTTTTATCAAAAGTGTTAAAATAATAATAATAAAAAAAAAAAACTAGAAATGTCACATGCACAAATTTGTAAAATGATTGCTTAAACTTATAAAAAAAAAAAATTGAAATGCATAATCCAAAAGTAAACCCTAAACCCCATATTCCAAAACTCCTAACAAGACATGTGTGCTTAAAAAACAATAAAATAAAATGCAATCAATAGTTTATTAAAAAAATGTGTAGAATTATTGAATAAAAAAATTTCCAAACAAAAATAATTATCATAAAAACAGATCATTTATGTATAAACAAAATTACACCATATACCCCTGACATATGAACTCAGCACCCCAAACACCCAAAACACAGATATGTGAACTCCACAGACATCATATCCCAACTCAGCGCCCCAAACAATCCTTTAGTATGATTGGTTATGTATTTTACGTGGGATCTCATGCATGTGTGTATGTTACATGAGTTATGAATTTGATTTGCGATCTCCTTTCCTTCCCACAATATTTGACACCATGAAAGTGGTAGATGCCCAAGAGCTCTAGTGCATGAAAGTGATGTTCAACGGTCGGTATGTATGAAATTGATACATACCTAGATAGGCCTACGGTGTATGAAAGTGATACACGCCAAGTGAGTTCTGTGTACACTTGTATGAAATTTTTCGCTCATAATTGCATGTGATTGCATAGCTTGACCCCAATCATAGGGTGGATTATTTACTGAGTATTTTAAATACTCATTATTTTCTAAAAATGTTTTCAACTAGGGGAAAGAATGTATTAGGTTCTTGACGAGATCGGTTGGCAGTGTCATGGGACTAGTGAATATACGTCCGTCAGTGTCATGTTTTTAAGATGTTTTGAACGTTTTAATGAGGACTATTGAGTTTAGTAGTTTTAAATTTAAATGTTTATTTTTAATTTAAGTTTTAAGGATCCCTAAACCCAAGTTTTAGTCGTGACATCTTGTAGTTCTTTTATCTTTTATATTGTTGTTTGGATTCTATCAAACTAATAAATTCAAACTAGAAATTCCAAAATTACTACTTGTTACCGTATATTATGATGCCATATATACGTAAAAACAGTTTTAAGTTTCTGCCAGGCGTATGCCATTATACCTCTCGTCCAGGTGCTATCTCAACAAATACACCATAAGCAGCAATCGTCTTGATCTCACAGTTCCTGGAAGGAAAAAGAACGAGAAAGTCTGAGGTCATACTCCAATAGTTTTGTTAGAAGAAACTAGGCAAATGTTTAATCCAGAGGACAATGCAGCAATTGACATCTTTATTAAGATGAAGCTCTATATATAAGACCTTTGAAAAGCAAGAGATCTGCAGAAGCAGTGTTCCAGGGGAGCATACGATTTCCAATTTTATCTTTATAAAATTTTCATTAAGCTCTCAAAGTCCAACATTATCTCATTTTTATTGAACTCATCTTCATGTATTTATATATTTTTAACAAAATGAACAGATAAGTAAATAAATTGAAGTTTGTTAACTTCATTATCATTTGGATATTCTACTATCTACCACATCAACATTTTGTTTTATACATTTAAAGTGTATTCACTTGTTTTTGGAACCTTAAACCTCAGAAAAAGTTTAACTAAATAGAGCCAACTAGAGCATAAGCTAAATTGGTTAAAGCATTTCAACCTCTACTGAGATCCAAGTTTCTACATCATATTGTTGAACTCAAAACAAGGAAAAAAAAAAGCGCTTAACTAAAGGGGAACATAACTTCAAAGGCACAGCTATAATTATAAGCTTAAGAAAACTTGACTTCGAGAACTTTCTTGGAGAATCAAGGTCTAAAAGGACCTGTCGTGGGTCTTGCCAACTGAATGAATTCTATTTTCTCACTAAGGCCTATTTAGCTCCCAGCTCCCTATTGAACAACCTTTCTCTCACCCCCAAATACCAAACCAGCTGATCGTTCACACATCAACATGAAATAGCCCCCTTTCAAATTAGAGTGCACAAATATTAGGAAATAACTTGAAAGCAGGGCCAAGAGGTGGATTCTCTCACTGTTCTCAACTTTGAACTTTAGAAAACGACAGAAGGCGGCATTACCTTTCGTAATGTTGAACCTCAACCTTTGATGGACTTGTCGGCCCAACCAATCGGCTCAATCCTTTAAATGGAGACTATAACTCCTCCACAAAGCCAAATCCTCCTACGTCAATCTCCATAACCATTTCAGTAGGAGGGCATTGTTCCTTTTTGCTTGAGCAAACCAACCCCAAGGCCCCCAGAATGAGGGGAAGACAGGTCCGCTGCCAGCTCACCAAGTTAGATTCCGAATTATAGACTCCATTCCAAATAAAGTCTCTAATCGAATATCTCGACGAGCGTGAGGTCTTTGATTGGAGGACAAAGAGGGGAGACGGATGAAATAGGCAAGTTGAGTATTTTTTTTTTCACTCTTGTTTTTTGTTTTATTTATACCCTTGAGTTTCCATTCAATTTACGCGCACCTCGACTAATCTCATAGAACAACCTGCCTAAACCAAATAGGCAAGTAACTGCTTCGGCCACCGTCAATCTACATCCCTTAGAAAGCATGACTCTATTGAGTTAACAAAAGAAGACTCAATTTACCTTTTTTTTTTTTGACAAACTCAATTTACCTTTTCTTATCATAAATAATATATCTTTATATTTACTATTAGAGTTATTTATTTGATCAGAAACAATTATATCGATAGTTGAGAAGAGGAAAAGAAATTCTTCCGAGAACCAAAAAGCTACAAAAAGACACTTCAAAATGCACTTATCAGAAAAGAAGAATAATTAGAAAAACAATTGCAACACTTAGCATAAAAGCGTACAAATTTGACAAATAAGATTAAAAAAGTAAGTGCTTATCAAATTTCAATAATTGACAACTTTTTCTTTTCTTTTTCTTTTTGAAACGGAAACAAAATTTTCATTGAAATAATGAATGAGTCTGATGCTCAAAGTACAAAAATTGAAATAAATTACAAAACTTCAATGACATTATTATTATTTTTTAACAAAAAAAGATGAAAACAAATTGAAACCCACTCATATTGATATAAATAGATGCATATATATTGAAAAGGAAACTAAAATTTTCATTAAGAAAATGAAAAGAGATTAATGCTTAGTGATATAAGAAGAAACCAGGATTTTAAACCAGCAAACATGTAGATACTTAGTTTGTTAATCATTTGTAGTGAACTCTTTTGAATCATAAT
The DNA here is from genome assembly GCA_031780015.1 of Citrullus colocynthis. Classification (NCBI taxonomy): domain Eukaryota; kingdom Viridiplantae; phylum Streptophyta; class Magnoliopsida; order Cucurbitales; family Cucurbitaceae; genus Citrullus; species Citrullus colocynthis. Next base: position 1,224,341 of record QLSR01000081.1, read on the forward strand.
AAACTCCCTTCATTCGACTTCATATAGAATTCTCTCATTATTTTAGGCTACACCGAAAATAGTAATGCACTGCAAGATAAAATGAAATCATGTGTAGCCTAAGTCAACTGAAGTAAACCATCCCAACTAGAAGTCCTTCCTTCTATATGGCACCTTCCTCGAAAGGAAAATGATGTAAAAAATTTATTTGGAGAAGTAATTACCTATAGATATCACCAATAGTTGGAACCATCGTCAGATTGCTAATAATAGCTTTGGATTTTTCCAAGCTTGACAAATCCTTTGCAGTAATTTTAACCTACAAAAGCACAAGATATCAAAATTGCAGTCAAAAGGGTCACAGCTGGCTAAGTTAGCTAAACGAAATCCCTCGGAACATACTATCCCATCATCTCGAGTGTCAATAGCCTCGACTCCTGTTTCCTCTATAATGCTCTTCACCTTTTTTCCACCAGTACCAATGATTAGATTTATTTTTTCAGGTTGAACCTAACAAAAAATCAGAAAACGAGACCTGTAAATTTCAAGTTTTGTTATCAATATATTATGCCAATCTACAACATTTGACTTGAACTTTGGGAAGAGGAATGAAATTATTGTGTTCTTATATTTCTAAAACAAATACAAGGTCCAGAAACGCCATCAATCAATACAGGAAGAAATATTACAAATATAAATAACAAATATACACATAAATACACAATCAATATTACAAAAGATGTGAAGGAAATCCAACAATTTGAGATGGGCATCGGCAAACCTTCATGACATGAATCAATGGAGCATACTGTGAAAGCCTTTTTGAAGGAGGAGGAGAAGAATTCAACATTTCAGCTGTCAGTTGAAAACATACTATAGGTAAGATCATAGAACTTCAAGAAAATAACAGAACTTTACTTACCAAATAAAAAGTAGTAGTTAAATAACAAATTATTTAACAAAAACTATTCAAAATAAAAAAACAGCACTAAGAGTTAGAATTAGTAATACTACCACATGGCTGGTTTACTACCAGATGACAGTGAAGCATGCATGTGAGAGTGCTACTACCGGCTCTATACAAGTACTTCTTTAATGCTACATGAAAATGTAAAAAATGGAAAAGACCTAAGGTTGAAGCTTGCATGCACACAGGTTCTTTATTTTTTTAATTTTAATTTTATTATTACTATTATTTTTATCTTGAACTCTTAATTCTTCTTCCTCTTCAATTTTTCTTCCTCGTCAGCTTTGATTCTTGAACCCAAAAAACTAATTTTTTTTTTTTTTTTTACTAAATGCAAGCTTTTGCACATGGTGAAGGTGCAGAAAGGCAACCAAAGGTGCCACAAGGCAAGCATCCAGTTGAAGGAGCTCAACTTGGCTGCCTTCACGGCGCAATGACCCCAACTCGTCTCACTTCTCACCATAGGCATGCACCTGGGCTCGCCTTGAAAGATTGGCAGTAAATCATTTGATTGCCCAATGTTAACCTCCCTTGAAATAACCTTTGTGTTGATGATAATGACTGAGTGGCACAGTAATGCCACTCATTTCAATGAATAATTCTCTTAGTTCTAAGACTTCTGTACCAAGCATCCCTTGTTTGTCTGCTATAGAATCTAATTAGTTTTTCAAACTCCTTTGTGCTGCCAATTACAAGTCACGAGGTGAATAGACATAGTTACTTATAACGGTGAGAGCCCGTACTCGTGTTTATTTGCGGGAAGGGCAAATATTATGTCCTAATCCTAGAAACAACATAACCAGCTACTACTGGTTCTGCTTGCATGATTGAGAAAGTAGAGAATAGTTTAGTAAGATCTTGGTTGATAAGTTTTATGACTACCAGATATCAAGTATTCATAAAGCATTAATAGAACTGAATGGCTTGTATCCTTCGGTGATGATCATACTAGACTCACGTTGATCTTCCTAATGAAAGAGGAAACAGAAGTCACTAGGATATTCCAAAATGACTACAATATTATCAGAATTCATTCCAACGCTTGTTCAAATAGTGTCCGTTATTTATTTACTAATGTGCACCTCCCTTTTGTTTTGCCTCTCACCTTGATTCATTCAGAAGACTTGTTGTCTTAGAGTGTGACTTATGCTTAACACTATTTTGTACTAGTATTTTCATTAGTGAGGATTAAAAGCAACAACCAACTTACAATGTATATTTAACATTGAAATTAGAGGTAATCCTTGCAAAACCAAAAATCTTAAAGTTAATCTTCTCTATCAAGGAAAACACACTTTTGCTAACTGCCAAAATTTCTCTCTGATAGAAAGTAATGAATCTACACGCTGCCAACTAATTAAATTTCTTCCTCAGAAACAAATTGACAATCATAAACAAGTTCTAGAAAAGGAGTACCAAAGCAGGTTTACTAACCAAGAATATGCTTACGGCCATCCTTTGCTTGCAGGAGTGCCTCTCTCATAATGGGTATAGTAATGCCTCCCACCTATCATATTGAGACAGATTCTTATCTTCACAAGGACTTGTGAAGCATATCAAGTAAAGATATTTATAGAAAATGACATAATTATTACCAAATCTGTAAGATACCTGGATACAATCTACAAATAGCATACCTTTATGTCCATCTGAAATGCTGTTATGCCCATTTCGTTACCAGCTAACTGTAAAACATCAATTTTATGCATAATATTTGGAGCTAGTAGCCACAGTTCCAACAACTTCGTAGATATGGGAATCTTGTTAGAGTCAATAGTCAATTAAAACTTTAAAATTATACCTTAAAATCCATATCTCCCGAAGCATCCTCAGATCCTGTTATGTCAGACAGAATAAGTGGAGTTCCATCTCCCCCAAATTCCTTTGTATCAAGAACCAACCCCATTGCTATACCAGCAATTGGACACTTAATTGGAACTCCAGCATCCTGCAATGCCAATGAACCCCCACAAACGGATGCCATGCTAACATGAAAGAACTAGCAAATATTAAAAAGTGAATAAATCTTTAAAAGAGTTTTCAAAATTATTGACAGGAAAATGAACAAAGATACATAGTTAAGATGTTTTGAAAGCATTAAACTAAAAAAAAAAAGTTTTGAAAGCATAAAAACATATGAACCATTAATCAACTAACCTTGAGGAGCCATTGCTTTCAGTGATTGTACTCTCAACACGAATGGTGTATGGAAAATCATCTTCAGAAGGTAAAGATGGTTCCAATGCTCTCTCTGCAAGCATGCCATGACCAATTTCCCTTCGACTAGGTGCACCAATACGCCCAGCTTCTCCAACACATGATGGGGGAAATGAGTACTGAATATGGATATAAGTTATTAGTAATAATCACCCTACATTATCAGAACTCAACACCATCTTAATAAGGTATTTAAAAACAAATACCATCAGGCAATTTGTCATAATAAACACAACTAAAAATGGAGGGGATTCTTTTGTGGAGAGGGAAAATATATGCTTATTTATTTTACCTTATTTTGAATCTAGCTGCCTCTTGGTGCAAGCTAGATAAATCCTTCTATCATTATTCTTAGTGATACATGTGCTAATTGGAGGGGATTTTCATAACCTCCATTAGCCTGGGAGGTTTTCATCCCGTTTGTAATTTCATTACATTTTTTCTATGAAAAACCAAACTTTCATTAAGGAAAAAAAACGAAAGAATACAAAGGCATACAGAGACAAGCCCCACAAAAGACAGCTCCATCAAAGAAAGAAAATGCAATCAAGTAAAATAAAACCTAACAAATAATTAAAAAAAAAAATTGTTACCAATGTCCAAAAGGAAACATAGAACCTAACAAGGAACCAAACATCACAAGGTTCCCTCTCAACTACTCTAAAGGTTTCATTGTTCCTCTCCCCAAAGACCCCACAACAATGCACACACCTATACTTGCCACAAGGACCTCCCCTTCTTCCCAAGACGACAGATGGAGAAGACTCCTTGTACTCCTCAATGCTCAATCATCTCACTAAAATTTATGTCGGACTACCTAAAAGCCAAACACCCCAAAAAAATAATTCCAAACATACTAAACAAAGTCACGACTCCAAAGGATATAGTCTAGGTTCTTCCATCCTCCAACAAAGAATACATCAAAATGACCCTACTAAAGAAGAAAACCTTGTTGAAAGTCGATGAGAAGTGTTAATGTTGAGGATCCCACATTGGAAAAATAAAGGGACCTCACGCTCTTTATAAGATAGATGGATTCCTCATCTCATGCCCAATTAGTTTTGAGATGAAACCTCATGTTATCTAATATGGTACTAGAGCCCATAAAGCGCAAATGGGTATTCAGTCTAATAAAAAGATATTGGGATCTGATCAAGAATGGTGAACCCAATGAGATACCATCTTGAGGGGGCATGTTGAGAATCCCACGTTGAAAAAATCAGGGGACCTCATACCTTTTATAAGATAGATGGCCTGCTCCTCTCATGACCAATTGATTTTTATATGTAACCTCATGTTATATGGTATCAAAGCCCATAAAACCCTAACGGATATTTGGTCCAATAAAAAGAAATTTGACCAAGAATGATGAACCCAAAAGAGACACATCTTGAGAGTGCATGTTCAAAAAAAAAAAAAAAAAAAAAAAAAA
>QLSR01000081.1:1229331-1242530 GCA_031780015.1 Citrullus colocynthis
AAATAAAAAAAAAAAAAAAAAAAAAAAAAAAAAGAAAAAACACATACAAAAGAAAGGAAAGCAGTGAAAGTCATATAAACGTAAAAGTTTCATCACTATTATTGAATAGGTTGAAAACCTGAAACCTATAGAAGAAGAAGGGAAAAAAATAATAAAATAAAATTAAGCAACCTGAAGGTAGAACCTTTTCAACTCATCTACATCGACAAGGTTGTCCACTCTTTGTGCCATTTGCCTATCCCCGAGTGTAACCACCGCAAGTGACTGAAAAAAAAAGAAGCATATAAATATTGAAAATTTGATTCTGCAACATCTCCACATTTTTCTGCCCACTAAATCAGATCAAGCATAGCAAATCAAGGGGCAGGAGGAAGAATTACTTGCGCTTAACATCTTTTCACTTGACATATTTACATATTTTCTTCATTCAAAAGGACGATAAGATTATTCCTAATCTAATGTTGATTTTGGATTCCTATTTTGATAAGGATTCCTAAATTGAATGGGATAAGGATTAAACTACTATGAAAAGGCATCCCCTCTTCATTCGAAACGGAGCTCAATTAGAGAAAGAACAGTCATTGTTCAGTTTCTACATGGTTTTGAAGGCCAGGGAGATATTCTTGCGAGCTGAGGAAGGAATTCAAAGCTCGGGATCCTGAACTTCACATTGGTTATGAGTGTGTGAATGCATCTTTCTAGAATTTTTTTCTTTCCTTTATTTTTTTCTAGTAGATTTCTTACTTGAATAGTATGGAGTTTCAGTTTTATTGTGATTTGAGTAGTTGAACTCCGTTTTTTGAATTTTGATAAGATTCTTTTTTCTTGATTTAATTAAGAGACTCCTATATTACAACTATTCATTCATGTGTTTGTGTACTTTTTTTAAATTTATTTATTTATTTATTTATTTTATTTTTATTATTATTATTTTTGTTATTTCATTGAGAAAAAAATGAAAAAATATATGGGCACACAAAAAAACCAACCCACCAAAACACCCCAACTAAAAGAAGGGGTTCCAGTTAAGTAAAATGTTTCCTAAGGAATAGTTACAAAAAAGTTTCGAAACAGAAGCCCAAAGGGACAAATGAAATCTTACCAAAGATCAAACCTTACAAGGGTCCCTGTCCCTACCTCTAAACACTCTATCACTCCTCTCCCCCCCAAATGTCCCAAACAACTGCACACACCCCAACAAGCCACAAAAAACGGCCTTTCTTTCTAAAAGGCGAATAGAGGAGGAACTCCTCGTTCGTTGCACGAATGTCTCTTTGTCTACAAAGCTAACATCGAACTCCTGCGAGAAGAGACTCCACATCGTCCTTGCATATTGGCAGTCCCAAAGGAGATAATCCAGATCTTCCTTCGCCTTCCGACAAAAAATACAATAGAAATGCCCCACAAGTGAAGTTTTTCTCCTAACAAGCCTAGCAAGAGTGTTCACACGACCAAGCAAGACTTGCCAAATAAAAAATCTGACTTTTTTAGGAATCTTAATCCTCCAAATCATATCGAACATAGACTCTCCAATAGGAGAGGGACCCAACAACAATTTGAATAAGGATTGTGTACTTAATGCTTTAAGTCTTTTGATCAAAGATTAGGGTTTAAGGTGTTTTAGCTTGAAAGAGTATAGTTTAGATTAGAATAGTAAACGTATGATTGTTAGTAGAATCTTGCACGAGAGTGGAGATTTTATGATGAATGTTGTTGATTACTTTACTATAGGGAGTCTTGAGCTCCTATAGTGATAGACAGGAATGGTCTACCTATAGTGATAGATGAGAAAAATTGAGGATATAGGAGTAATTAATAGAAGATTCGTAATGTCTTGTATGTAGGAAATAGACTGAGAGGTTGCTTTTACAAACTAGTCGAAGAATTAACAGACCTCGAGAGAGGAAGTCAATAACAATAGTATCTTCATGGCTTATGTTTGTTGTATGATAAAAGTAATTTGTTGATTGATTGAGTTTATTGTCCAGTGCATGAATGATGAAATCACTTTTCCAAGACATCTCTCTAATGGTTGTCTCCACTTAGTAGTAAGAGTAGGAGTAGTTTAAAATTAAAATCAATTTTAGCTTTAGGTTCTCTAGATAAAATAAGATAGAGGTAGCTGTGATAATTAAATTAATCGCCCAATCCTATGGACAATACTTGAACTCATTCACTATATTAAAACTTGACACTCTACAGCTGCGAGTTTCATGGTGTAAAAATACGCAACAAAAGGAAGCAAATCCAAAGAAGTTACAAAAACAACCTTTTATTGATTTGTGTTTGTCACAAAGAGGTATGTACATTCACGACAATTTGCTACAAGATAAGCACAATATAATATGGAAACAGGTAACACACATGCAATAATCATTGTCACAACCTGAGTTTCACCACGAGTGAAAAGTGTGCTGCCATGTGCCCGAGGAAGTAACCCACATCTTGAGTTAATTGGACGTATCTCAACCGGTGTCCTCCCATCACTTCTTCTTCCCCCCTAGCAGTAACCAGCAGAGAGAATATGAAAACAATGCCATAAGACTAGTTTTTTTTCCCCTAAAATATGTGAGTGTTTGGGCTTACTTGCACACAGCTAACAAATTCTCATAGGGCAACCGTCTAACCCTACTACATTTGATGGCTAAGAACATTTGTAGGATATTAAATCCCAAGATGACCACAATGTCTTGAACTACATTGACCCTTGTTAACCATTAAGCAAACTCATGTTGATTGACATGGACATAGTTTTAGTTAATGAATCAATCAAACTACGTTGTCCAAGATATGAAATCACCTTTTGATACAAAACAATGACTTTTGTTAGAGTAAGAAGATATTGTTTCTTAACAAGAAACTAGAGTTTCTATCTAAAGAGCATCACAATTGTATAAAAGCCCCCAGTTATGAAAAATATAATTGAAAGTGTAATTCACAAACAAGGGAGATGATTCGAAGTCAGCAAATTCTATACATTCATTTACATGAACACTATTGTCCAAATTGCAGGCCACAAATTGAATGAAAACTGAAAAGAATTATATACAATGTTGGAATCCATGCTACACTTCATCAATGAAAAATGAAAAAGATCAATATCTATTTGGCAGTACAAAGCAGCCAACCACTCATTCCAAAATTTTGAGCTGGGAAAGTCGACAATAATAGCCTGGAATTGTCCTGGTTAATTATTTCAATACATACTTCCATTGGGAAAAAATCTCTCTCGGGCCCAACACAGAAAATCAGGAGCAATGCTAAGGCATTTTTTTTAATCTAAAAAATTCTGCAATGCTCTTTGAAATTGAAAGAAAATTACATGATCAGAACGAGAGCTAGCTATCAGTGACATTCTACTTTTTACACAGTTATGGCAACAAGACATGCATGAATACTGTGATTGAGAATGTGGAACGAATGGCAACCTCTACCAGAATATTTTGTACAAAAATAAATCTAAAAATTTATGTTGGCACAACAAAAATTTGGATCAAATTAGATGTATAATCCTATCCATTAAAGCCCCACCCTTCTATTCACAAGGCATATGCTAAAGTATGAAAGAGGAAGATTACATTTTGGAAAACATAGAACATAGAGCAATCATACCTCCACAATGCGTCTCCGGAGAAACTTGGATGTAACTTCTTTAAATACTAACTTTACGTCTACCTCAGAAAAGAGCTATAAAAAAATAGAATGATATGATGTTAAATAAAACTACATACCATATGATGAAAGAATGCAAATAACAAAAGATAATTCTTCCGAAACAGGGCAACCACATGAAGACATTTTCTCGATGAAGAGCACTTATTATTATTATTATTTTTAAAGATTATTATTATTACTTAATTATTTAATTGTTTATTTTTTTTAATTTTTATGAAACGTCAAACTTTCATTAATCAATGAGGGAATACAAAGGTCATCCAGAAAAGCTCCAAAACCGGCCCAAAAGGTAGAGCCAAACTAAAACAAAAGGCACTCCAATCTAATGAAGAGCAAATCATAATAAATACAAATACAAATACATACAACAGTGAAGGAAACCACAGTAGGTCCTCCTCAAGTTAGTGATAAAGTCAATTAAAAGTACAATAAAATAGGAAAATATCCAAATTTACCCTGAACTTGACAAAGTGATTCAATCTTTATCCTATACTTTCAATGTCATCAAATTGGATCTTAGCTATGATAAATGCAGCAATTTGGCTGTAAATACTATTTCACTCCTTATGGATGTTTGAATTTTGAACCTTCTTCCTTCATCGTTCACAAAAAGTTTGTTTTATTTTAAAAAGAAAATGTAGCAATTGCCACATTTTTTACTTGAAGAATCACCAAAAAGTTATTCTCAGGTTCATTTCAATAGATTACGAACGTAGGTTTTGTATGAAATTGATGAAGTAGAAAGAAAACACTAGGACAGGAATTTTGTTGAAATAGGAGTTTTTTAAGAGATCTATCCCGATATAGATCATTGATTTGCAAGAGCTTGATTTTTTGTATTGATTTGTTAGGGTTGATCTCCATTGAAATTAGTAGATTTTGGGAGATTTCAAAGTTGTTTTTATTAAAATTGTCAGGCTAATGTAACGGAAGCCTGACATAATGTAAAACTTGTCATAGTTATCCTAGTGCAAGAACCAATTGTGGGCGCAAAGGTGGGCCAATTCCATGTGGGTAGAAGCTCTATTTTGAATCCTTTTCTTATTATTTGATTTCTTATTTCATCTTTTGATATTGTTTTTATTTACTATTTTCACAACCAAGCCCCAATCCAATATACTTTTATCGGTTACTTGCCTAATTCAATTTGCATTCAAACCGATTTGAAAATTTTGTGAACTGATCCCCTTGGGTTCAATACTTGGAATACTCTGTTTTATTTTACTTGATGATAGTGTATACTTGCACTTAAAAGAAGACATCAGTTGTGAATTACCATCAATAGTTTTATGGTGTCTAATAGGTTCAAGTTCAAGAATTTTAAAAGATTTTAAATAAGAAATAGACCGATCAGACACTAAAAAATTAAAAGTTCATAAACCTGTTAAACCTTTTTTAAACTTTAGAGACTAATTAGACTCAAGCATAAAAGTTCAAAGACTACACCTGTATTTTAACCAAAGATATACTATCAAATAACAAAATGAGGCAGTATGATACTGAACATCGGACAACATCCATATAAGATATATCATATATTATCAAATAAGAATAAAAACACACAGCTTCATCGACTTTGTTTTGTTATTTAATTATTAAAAAATATAATAATAATAATAATAATAATAATAATAATAAAAGTGAGGCAGTACGAAACAGTTACTGGAAGTAATCAAGTTTTGTTCTGCTATTTGAGGTGTAAAAATTCATTAAATTTGGATTCAATACTTTTTCTAAAAAAAAAATAAAATTATCCAAAATACGTTTATATTTATCAAGTACAAACTTGAAATGTACTTATTAAAATAGATAGTTGAAATTACCCCAAAAAAGCTAATATGTCATATTCTACATAGGTGGCTGGAAGGAGCTTTAGATTCATGACCTCGGTTCACATATAGAAACATTTTTCTAATTTGATTCATATTTAAGGTTTGAGCCAATTCAGTCCTCACGCAAACATTTTACTAATATATTATTGGTGCAATGATGTTTTTTCTTATAATCATATATCATATCCAGATTACTGTTGGAACAGGAGAAAACTAGAAGCAACTGCAAAATACTATCCAAACAACCAAATGTAACTAGGGTAAAAGGAGCTGAGGATTACCGTCGGAATAGGCTTGCGTGTAGTTGGTTTAATATGGACATCACCTTCATCGACTTCACCATCCACCACCACTTCATCATCCTCATCTTCATCCTCCGCCAATTCAGGTATGGGTTCAAGACCCCCTGAAGTGGTATCTAAACTGACGTAACCTTCTTCTGTCAATATGGTAATAACTTTTTCTTCTAATGATGAGAGAGCCTTTCGTCGGGGAATTTTGTTTCTAATTTGCAGGACTTTTTCTAACTCATTTCCAGCAATTTCCTACAAAAATATTATTTTAGCAATCATCCAAACATATGAGTAAAGGGAATGATACAAAACAAACGGCTGTTAAAGACCAATGAAATGTCTTCCATTTAAAATCATAATAAATTAAATTTTTAAGAGATTCTGAGGGCCTGAGAGTTCAAAGCTCCAATATTGGGAGCAAACATAGTGTGTACTGAAAAGACTATAACATTACCATCAGGTGGTCTGCTTTCCTGTTTCTTTTTTTTCTTTTTTTTTTTTTTAAGAAAGGTACAGTAGTGGAAAGACAGAGTCTGAGGCGAGTAAACATCCTTGTATGGATTATGATCTTTGGTCACTTAAATTGCTCCTGGGTAACGCAAAGGAAACTTCCATCACATTGTTTGTCCCCTTCTATGTGTCTTCTTTGTGAAAAGGAAGGGGAAGACCTACAGCACCTTTTTTTCTATTGTGCCTATGCTGTAGGTTGTTGGCATCGGTTGTTCTCTGTTTTCAATGTTGTGTGGGTGTTCGGCAGCAGCTTCCGAGATAATATTTTGCAGATTCTTATTGGACTTGCTTTAAAGGTAAGCCCTCAGTTGCTTTGGCCTAATGCAGTTAAGGCATTGCTTGTAAAGCTTTGGTTTGAAAGAAATCAACGGGTTTTTCAAGAAATCAACTTGAATAGTTAGATCGATCCAAAGTGGCTCGGTTGAACGCTTCTACTTGGTGCTCTCGTTCCAAATCCTTTGAAGACTTCTCCACTTCAGATATTTGTTTGAATTGGAGTGCTTTTATTTTTCCAGCTTAATGTAGTCTTTACAATTGATTTGTTCTTTTCGGTTTGTTTCGTTATTTTGTTGTGGACGTGATGAGGGTGCTAAGGGGGTGTCAATCTAGTTGAGATTCGCGAGTGCATCTCCCGATCCTTAGGTTCCTTCTATTTCTTTGCATCTCTTTATCCTACTTTGAGTATTAGTGTCATTTCATTATTTCAATAAGAGGCTTGTTTCCATTGCAAAAAGTCATGGAAATTATTGTTAACATGAAAATTCCATAAAAATACCAAGTTATTAGCAGTAGTATCTCTCTCAAACCCCCATGCAATATACACAATGAACATAAATTTCTTTTAGAAAGGCAAAGAAGATTGCCGATACCTTGTTCAGTGAGAGAGAAAAGCAAAACACTTACTTCAACATGTTCATATAGCTGAGGAGGAGGAAGCCTAATGGCATCGAGCATTTTTGGTTTCCCACGCTCCCTTACTAAAGAATCCACCTCTTTGCAAATTGCTGTTACAGCATTCTGATGTCAAGAAAGACTTTTGTATTGTTATTCTGGGTGACTAGATAAACTACCTCATCATAGAGAAGCAGAACTTAGGAGGATGGTAACTAATGTAAAACATTTTAAAATGAACTGCAGCTACTAAAAGATAAAAAATATCACGATGTCATACAAATTCTTCCACTTAAACAACTACATGTATATATAGTCATTATCCCAGTCCAAAAATATTGAGTGCACAAGTTCAACAAAAGCTCAATACTATGCAGAAGGTCAAATATAAATTGGGATAACATCTTCCACGTATACATCCTCTTTTGTCCAAAACCTTTTTTAATTAACAAAAGAACTCTTAATGCTTTGAAACATGGACGTTGTTAAGCTTGGACAAATATCCAACCCTAAGATATCAACTTATGAGCCAAGTTACAGGTGTGTAACTAGAACATGAAATACTGTTTACTAATAGTTCACAATCAAACTGCTTTGAGGATATTATGATAAGTTAAAGAACAATCATACGCTTGGCAAAACTGTAAGAAATGTTGCTCCATAGTGCACTTTTAGATAGACAACTTCATTCATATGAATGAAATTACAAAGGGAGTATTATCAGAAGTTATAACCAGACTCCAATTGACATGTATAGTTGTTAGAGAATAATTAGAGAGAGAAGAAAAAGGAAAACGTGCAAACAATCAAACTTAATAAACCAAGGAGGGGCAAGGACAACAAAATTCGAGATTGGAGAAGATTCTTGACAAGACAGAAAATTGGGAAATTTCGACTGCATAACACATTTCACCAAATTGAAATATAACAAGAAATACACCAAGTGTGCATACAAATTCTAAGAAAATATAGAAATTAACTTAAAATACATCAGTAATAAGCCACATACTTAAATTAAGTAAACAACCTGCCCAATTTGTACAGCTTGGAGCAACATCTCTTCTGGTAGAAAATTACAATACCCCTGTAAGGATATTTTAAAAACATTTGTTACTCTGAGCACAATGATAACACAAATGCAAACTCCAAAGTCACAACACAAAAAATAATTTACTAGTTAGAAAGATATACAGGAAGAACTCTAAAATGAGACTTCAAAAAGAGAATCTATTTCGGAGAAATTTGAAGGAGGATAACTCCAAAACTCCTCCGTACAAGAGCTCCAAAGGGAGTCGACAGAAATTATCAAAGATCATGCACCGGTTTGGTTGGTTTGGTTTGTGGTGTAGTTATTTTTGAGGGGGATAGGGGGTGGGGGGAGACATCACATGGCACCATATAAAACAATCACTAGTGGCTAGAAGCAGAATTCAAAGCAATGGATGATAATATTTATTTATTTACTTTTAATAAGAAACTGAGCTTTCATTGAGTGAAATGAAAGAATGTACAAGAGGGCATAAAAAAAACTCACAAAAAGGAGTCTTCAACTACCTCCAAGAACAGACTACAGGCCAAAAGAATTAATCCAACTAATTACAAGAAATTCAATTCACGGACACCCATAAAAAGCCATTAAACTAAACACACATCCTCCGGAGACTCTCGACTCCACTAAAAATACCTTCTATTCCTCTCAAGCTGCACGCCCCACAAAATAACAAAGTGTTAAATCACCAATTAAACACAAATGTTTAAGCTAATCGGATACAACAACATTTAATTATATTAATACTTCAACACTCCCTTTAATTGTGGGCTTAAAAATTTGCAGGAGACCTAACAAGTAGAAAAGGGCATCAATATTAATGGAGAAGGAAACAACATTACAAGCGGTTTGAACAACAAACCTCCTTCTCCGATACCATGTCAAATCAGCAATCAACTACTAGGCATTAAACCTAGCCTCCTCCCTAGAGATTATTATCATCATACTCCTATTTAATCAAAGTCAATTGCCTAATTATAAGCTCCTTTGGCACCGAGTGGAGCTTATTTACCTTTTTTTTTTTTTTTTGGAATTTTCCTAGATGAATTATGTCATATCGAAAAATATAGAAATAAAACATAAAGAACACATGTGCGTAATATTTGTTTGTAAAAACAATATCTGTATGGAATGTAAATTGTACTGAGATGAAGGGAGCACAAAGAGTCGGAACACAAAATCACTCTTTCAGAAAGCTTAAAAGTTGGACTTGCCTCTATCATCAATATTGCACTGTCTGTGCCAGCAAGTACTAAATCAAGCTCAGAGTCTTCCATCTCTTTAGTAGTTGGATTAACAATAAACTTGTCACCGAGAAGACCAATTCGAACGCCAGCAACTGCTTTTGAATTAGGAACTTCTGAGAGCGCACTGTACATTTTGAACCATGATGATTTAGAAAATGAAAGACAGATGAATATGTGTGTGCAACGTAAATGTCTGCAGAAAAAGTGATAAAACAATGTTCTTCAGTTACTTGTGGGCCCTCTTTTCTCTTTAAAGTCTCATCTACTTTCGGTAAATGCAGTTAAAGCTCTCCTTTCTAGCTTGTGGATGGAAAGGAATGCAAAATTTTTAAGATAATTGAGCTCTTGTGTGTCCATCTTTGAATCAGCTTGCCTCAATGCCTTACTCTGGTTATTCTCTTTAAGATATCAACTTAAATTGGGCTGCCTTTATTGTTGCTTGATATGATCTTTTTACATCTTTTTCTAGTTTAGGACATTAAGTTGGTTATTAAAGGTCAGTAGTTATTATAGTCTATGGGTTATAAAAGTATGTGCTTGGTTTTTTTTTTGGTTTTTTTTTTTGTTTTTTTTTTGGAAAAGGAAACATGACTTCATTCATTGAAATAATGAAAAGGAGTCTATTGCTCAAATTACAATAAGAACCAATAAAGAGAAAATACAAACGAAATCAACGTGAATTAGAAATGAGGCCAATACTTAACGTAACAATCAATCAAACAAGAGTTTCCAAAATGCCAAAATGCCAAAATTCTAGCCAAGTCAATTGCTTGGGTCTTGAGGTCCAGAAATCTTTGAATGCAAAATTCGAACCATAATAAAACCAAATTCTTCTTCACGAACTGCCACCTTGCTAATTACCAACAGCAAACATAGGAAGAGACATCTCCAAAAGTTTGACCGATAAATTATTCCTTCTGATTCCAAAGTTTCTTGAACAAAGACCACGGTCAAATTTCACCACAAGAGCCTTTAAGAGAGCAATTCATTTTAACTTTTGAGAATACTTGGATATTAAAACTTCAACATTAAGAGAATGGCAAGAAAACTACACAAAGACCAAACCAAATTCGTTAATCAGAGTGGAAACTTTTGAAG
Organism: Citrullus colocynthis; assembly: GCA_031780015.1. Taxonomy (NCBI): domain Eukaryota; kingdom Viridiplantae; phylum Streptophyta; class Magnoliopsida; order Cucurbitales; family Cucurbitaceae; genus Citrullus; species Citrullus colocynthis. The sequence continues at coordinate 1,239,926 of QLSR01000081.1, forward strand.
AAATTTGAGAAGGGGATAATGGAGTAAAAAGCTCACTAGGATTATGACCAAGTTTTTTAAGAGTCAGACTTTGAAAGAGTGCAGCAAGTTCTGTCCCTTGGACTTCTTCTAGTTGATCCTTATCAGGAATGGATTTGAATGCCAAGATTTCTGTACCGTCGTCACTGCTTATGCTAACTGAAGATCCTCTAAAACTTCTTGAGACTTGGAAGTTTTTGGAGAAGGAAGCCTTGGTAATTCTTCAACGAAAGTTACCGAGAATCTGGAAATGCAATAATAGACCTTGACTTAGCAAGAGAGGAAAAGGAAGTTGATGAGCTGGAGCAAGATTTTTTTCCAGCCAGAGAAGGAAGTTGCAAACGAGTACATTTTTCTTCTAATACGTCCGGTTTTACTTCACTTTCTTTTGAGGTAATAGACAAAGCCTTGCAGGAGTAATGTTTGGGAAATGTTGTAATTAGAAGCAAATTTCTCTTAACAATAGAAGGTTCAAGGAATAATGGTGAGGAATTAATGGCCAAGGAGTTTCAAATGCAATAATTTCCAGCCCCCCAAAATAAGCTCCAATGGCTTCAAAAGTTGCTCTACACTAATTATCTAAAGGGAGATTTTTAATCTTTAATCCATCCTCCAAAACTTTTTACTAGGAGAGGTCGGCTATGAAGCAACTTGTTCCATTTGTTAAAGAGAAAATGATAAGGGCCAAACTCTTTCCATTTTCCAGGGGCCTCAATCATCTCTTCCAAATTGGTTTGAAAGAGCTCTTCTAAAGTCTTGGTAATCTCCAACCAGTCATTAAGAACAAACAATCTGGAAATAACCCCTACATTGTTAAAATTTTCCTTAAACACTTTAGGGTTCTTTTGAATCCAAAATGATTTTCCTTTACTAAAACAGAGGGTTGCACCGGTTCCACATAACTAAAATTTTTTTCCGGTGCTCTCAAAGGCTCTAACTCTGCCTTAGAAGAAAAAGAATATCCCAGATTTGTTAAAGATGGTTGATGTAGTAACTTTAGTAATAGTTCTCTTTTCTTCAAGAAACTGCTAAGCATATTCAAAAATGAATTCCACCCAAGGTTTAAATCCTCTAATGGCACATGAATGAATCGTCGACCTCCTGAAATAGGCCATACTTCACACCTTAGAATCCAATTATAATTGCGTCGAAACTTAGATAATCTTGTAACGCCTGAACCATCACGACCATTTCTTAAGAAGAAATGGTTGATTGAACCCTGAAGGAGCTCTGAAATAGCTTCCATGAACCATTGCAAATGCGAGCTTGATAAAACGAGAATTTTATTAACATCCAAGTCCTCTACAAAGAACAAACTTGAATCATACCAGATGCAAAAGAAGGAATCGTTGATTCTACAACTTTCAATTTCGATAATGTCAGATATATCTTTTTGAAGTAAGCGTGCTGGAGGAGACTTGTTTGGGGGAAAACTTGGCGGGGGCACCAACGATAATGGGGGTAGAATGAAAGAGAAAAGATGAAGGAGAAGAGAAGAGGGGTTCACCAGATCTAAGGTCGAAAGAGGGAAAAGCGGAATGGGAAAGGGAAGTGGGAGGAAGAGGAGAGGAGAGAGGAGAGAGCACTTACCTTTTTCTCAAATTCCAGAAAATTTTATTGTTCAACTTTTGGAAACTTGACTTCCAAATCTTCTACGAAAAACAAACTAGAATCATACTTAATGCAGAAGAAAGAATCATTAATTTTACAACTTTTGACTTTTTTTTTCCACTAGTCCCGATTTGAAGAAACCCCAACAAGCTAAACCGAAAACAGAGCACACAACCAGAGAATAAAAGAAGGAAATGGATGGCTGATGATGACGGCAGACCAGTTTAGGTGGGGATGGAGGAAGGGAAAACAAGGGTTGGTGAGTGAGAAGGTTTGGAGGAGAGGTGGTTGAGCTGGTGAAGGGAACCAACGGACGAAAAAACAGCCACAGAATGAGAAAATGACCGGCAAACGAAGACCAATGGTTGGACATTAGTAATGGAGGTTGGCAGTGACGATTAAATGGTGGAAGGGCTCCAGAAGCTGGTGGAGTTCGAGTTTGTTTGGTGTAAAACGAAAAGGTGAAGGGCAAATGGTGCATATTATTTTAGTTTTGGTTATAAAAGTTCATGTTTGGGGTGTAGACTATTTTAGTTTGGGTTACAGATGAGGAGAGATAATGGTTACAAAATAGTAAACACCATAGACGATGAGGGTTTTCAAATAGCTTTACTTTAGCTAAGTGTGGGTTATAATAATTGGAAACTTCAACTATTTACCACTCCACCCAAGAGAAGCTGGGGGCCCAAACGCCCCCTTTATGTTCAAGTTTGTTTTCGTTTTACTTGTTAGTTTTTCACTCCTCTGTGGAGTTTGTATCCTTGAACATTAGTCTCTCTTCATTTTATCAATGAAAAGTTTTGTCTCTCACCAAAAGAGGAAAAAAGAAGTGATAAGACAAATAGATAACAGGACTACTCAATTTGTTGTTGGCCCTTGTATTCGGGCTTTTGGCTTGTTTTTTGTTCCAAAGACTGTTATGCTTTATTTGTACTTGCTCGGATGTTGTCTTTTTTTTTTTTTTTTTTTTTTTTGT
>QLSR01000081.1:1250518-1263968 GCA_031780015.1 Citrullus colocynthis
GGGGGGGGGGGGGGGGGGGGGGCATGGATGCGAGTACTCATTTGTAAAAATGGGCGCCAAACCCCAGTTTAATTTGCTGTTAGCAAGAAAAAGAATTATACGAATTTAAATTCATCTTACAGTTTCTCCGTCAGTTACTGTAACAGCACTACTAGCTTGTCTCCCAATATGGCCCGTCTCAACCAAAATCTGAAAGAATCAGTATGTAGAATAAAAGCTCCACTAAAGACGCACATATATGTTGAACATGCTCGTTCAGACAATCATTTAAAAGTCATGGTCATGGATACAGACAAATGAACTAAAGCAGAGTACAAGTACAATAAAAGCTAAGTGGTTCTACTAGGTTGGTCACACCCATTGGGAATGACCGGCTTCCCTCCATTAACATATATTAACCAAACAAAGCAAATTACATAGAGCTCACAGTAAAATGAAGAAGAATACCCAAACACCCACCCTCGCATTTTCAAGTTTGCTCTCTCACAAGTCACACCCACAAGCTTCTTTCTCCACTCAGTAGTTCTACCTTCTCTCAAGCTTCTTTAGCTTACAGCTCCATATAACCCGGTGGCAGAATTTTATATATTTCATCTACAACTCTCACTCACTCACTTGCATTAACTTGAATTCATTCTACTTATTTTTTACATAGGCAACCGGCTTGCACAATGCTTGAACAACCAAAATTTTCCTTTAGGCAACACATATACATCGATTTATAATCTTTCCCACACAGTCAAAATAATAGAACAATACAAATTAACCCACCCAAACACTTCAGTACTTGCATTCACCGCGAGAAAAAGCCTTTGGGAGACCATACTCTAATATTTCTGCCCAACCAAACTTCCATAGACTCCTATTTAACACAGCAAAGTCGCCGAAAGTAAAATTTCTCAGACTTACATGTCTATCCCCAACAGGAATTTTGACAGAGTAAGGCTGCAAAGAAGCGGGTGCCCCATCGCTCGCCGCAACCGAGTCGGGTACTGCAGACTCCGGAAGAGCCTTGGTGACCAATCTCTTACCATTTTTCTTACTGCGAGGTAGCAAAAGAGAAGAGAACTCGGATTTTGTGGAACCATGAAAGCGAGGGCAATAAGAAGATAAAGAGATTTTGCGTCTCCCAGAATGAGAGAATTCACATGAGTGGGAATAGCATGGTCGGAAACGGAGGCCGCAAGGGTTTGCTAACATTGTTAATCTGCAGCTGCAGCTGCCCTGTGTTCGAGAAGCAGACGGAGAAGAAAGGGGAAGAGAGAAATGAAGAGTACGGATTTTATCCACTCCCTCTAATTGACGGCTCGCCAAAATTGCCTTTTCGATTTTTTATGCAACATTTTTGGAGGGAATATTTAATCCTTTCAAATGCTCGAAGGATTAAGTTTTAATTTCATCAAAGTAATCTTAGTTCTTCATCTTTTAATTTTTGTAGTATAATATAACTATAATTCTTGTAGCTTTGACTTGATTGTTGATTATTACTTTATATAATTTCAATCGGGGAGAAATCCAATATTAGAGTTTTTATATGGCCTTATGATTTGAGCTTAACCGGTCCATAAACTTGGTCTTTGGATCAACTAATCAAATTTAGGTCTTAGTTGGCCTTTGAGTCAAATTAAGCTTGTTTTTTCAGCTCAATTAGACTTTAGTCCATTAAATTTGATTAAATTATTTTATTCAATCTACGAAAACGCATAGCATATCGAAATTTGTCAATCTATGTCTTTAGTTCTAATATGGACACATGTCAATCTTTAATTAGTTCCAAATTTGATCTTTTGTAATTTTTTATTAATTTAAAAAATGGCATGACAATTTGTAATTGGTCTAAAATTTCTCATTCAACTTTTTTATGAAAATTAATTGTCAATTTTCTAACCATCGTGATTTATGGATATATTAGGCAACAAGTTAAATGAGTAAGTGAATAAGAGAATTTGTTTTAAAAAGTTAAAGAATAAAAGAATTTGAAGTACAGAAGCTAAAATTAGAATATGTAATTTTAAAAAATAGTAAATAAGTCTGCCGCCACATTATTTTCATTATCAGCATTCCCTCATGCCATCATGCACATATTTCGGTTCGATTGAGGTTTTAATTTTTACTATTTGAAGGATATTACTTTCTAATATTGTTATCATTTAAACTAGATTTTCTAATATCATATTTTTTGAAAAAATTATTATAAACAAAAAAAAATATTATATTATTTATAAATATAGCAAAATTTCACTTTTTATCTATTTTTATAGACCCGACATCTATCTTCGTTTATTTGAGTGTATCGCAGTGTAGTAAAGATAAAAAATAAAATTTGACTATATTTGTAATTATTTTCAGCTATTTTCACGACTCTATTTTTTTTTTTGTCCCTTTTATATTTATTTTTCTTTATCTTTTATATCTTTGTTTTTTATTTTTTATCTGATATCACAGTTAAATTTGTAATATGCCCCAGTTTTCCTGGAACCAATGCTAAATTTTTGTTCTATTACCATTAGTTATTTGACAATCAAGAGGTAAGGTCTTTCATGGAACTTAATTGTATTCATTATCCTATATTTTTGTTTTATTCATCCCATTTGTTTATATTTGAGTTTCAAGAGGAGGAGGATGACTCCAACTAATCAAAGTATAGTATAATGAGACTTGAGATGAAAATAACAATTATCAATTTTAAGTCGGCCCATTTCATGGTTTAATATGGTTTCATTGAGTGCACTATAGCATAAGTAGATCGTGGTAGTAATGAGAGCATCTTTTAATTGACTAGGTATACAATCTCATGCCTACAATCTTGCAAACATTATTATTTCATATGTACACTAAGCATCCATTCCATTATCCTATAAGCGTCGAACCATCTTTCTAAGGGAGTCATATAAAAAGAATAGCTTAAATAAAGAACTCAATTTTGAGCTTCTAAAGAATTTTATGAAGCATTTTATCTTATAGGGAAATAATTCATCATTCGAATAAGGGTCTGTTAGAATTGATTTAAGAAAAAAATGTTTTTCAAAAAATTTATTTTTATTTAAATACGTTTGATAAAAATTGATTAATATATACTTGAAAAGCTATTTTGAGTAGTTGTCAAACACTCCAATTTCTTTCAAAATGACTTATTTTTTAAATGAAACACTTGAAAATGTATTCCAAACATACACTAAGTCTCCTTATGAGTGAAAGATCTTCTACTTTTGTCCAAATTCTGAAGAGAGTTTATTTATTATTATTATTATTTTCTTGACAAATATGAGGTTGGAGAATTGAACTTTTAACCTCGAAGTTATTCTATACATACTTGATGTCAATTGACTAATGCTCATTTTGACTTGAAAGGAGTTTATTCATCAATTGTATGTCTAAAAGCACGTGTATACTTAGGATTAGTATATATTATAGTACCATAAGCAACTTCAAGATTTATTCATCAATTATTTATCTTCTTGATCAACATATTCAACACCAAATATTACTAAATTTGGTACAAGTCTAGTGATGGATTTTCTAGTATATGTTTCATGTTTTTAAAAGTTCTTTTTAAGATAAATTTTATATGTTTTAATTAACTTTACTTATTAAACAGCTTAATGATTTACATGGGTTAATGGAGTTATGAAATTTGAATATAGTTTTCTTTAAAAATAATTTCTTATTAACTCATTACTTACCAGTCATCTTTAAGAATATGAAGAGGATACATTTTAATTTTTTGTTTTTTTTTCTTTTTGTTTTAAATAGTTCACTCTGTCCAATAATTTCGACAATGAATATAGGCCACGTTTATCTAAAAAAACAAAAAAAAAAAAAAAAAAAATAAATCAATGGTAATCTAAAAAGTGACTCTCATTTAATTACGTTTGGTGTTGTTTACTTGTGTTTCATACTCGTACAGACATTTGACATCTACTTTCAAATTTATAATAAAAAACAACAATTGATTGACAAAAGAAAGATGCTTAATCCAATTGCATTTAAGATTTATGTTGATATCGTTACTATTACATTATAAAAATTATAAATCTATAAAATTTACTACTACCATAACCCTAAATATCTTATTTTTTACTAATTTGCATAGAACTTTGTCTAATACTTCTAGAAATTAGAAAACTTTTTCTAGACAATCCATTGACAATCTATCTATAAACTTAATTAAATAAAGCCTAAAACAAAAATATGATAATCTATCATCACATACATAGAGTGTAAAGCAGGTAAGAAAAACCTCAATAGACTGAAATTATGGCGGTGAAGCAAAAGAAATAAAGATAATAAATCATCGAAAAAACCGCTAGAAGGAGGGCTTGAACCTCCGACCTTGTGGTTAACAGCCACACGCTCTAACCAACTGAGCTATTCCAGCTTAGTGGTAAGCGTGTTGGTCAAGTTAATATATTCTAATAACAAATATGACATTTTTAGTAAAATAAGATTGGGTAGTAGGATATATTGGAGTTGATAGGAGTCTAGAACTTGATTTCAACTCAATAGTTTATTTAGGACCTCCAAGGTTCGGTATATAAAATGTCTATTTCATTTAATTTGTAATTATGTAATAAAGGCTAAATTATAATTAATGCATCATCACTCTCGTTTTTCTCTCATTTCTATTTGAATTTTGTTCTTGTTGACATTTGATATCTTTTTTTTTTTTTCGTTTCTCAACTTGGTTTTCGTTTTGTTTCTCATGTTCAAGTTCCCATTTCAAATATATATGCTAAGCTTTGAATTCTTAATTATGAATTTGTTTTTGTAGTTGGAACTCATATGCGATCGATGACACACTTGACATAAAGGAGGATGAGATTTTTGTTTAGTTTTTTTATCAGAGAAACATGGGACTGTTTATGGTTATGGAATAGGTGTTAGTACTCATTTTGAGTTGTTTGGAATTGGATCATCTTCTAGTGTAGGTGATCTTGAACATTGTCTTAATGAGTGTGAACAACGTCTTCAATAATTTAAACCACAAAGAAAAGTTGAGGTACAAACACTCAAACATCAAATTGTTGAATAAAAAAATCAATAGATTTCAAACAATGATGGCGTAAATGCTTAAACAAATTGTTTTTAGGAAGAACATAAAGACAACAAATAGTACAACTATCTACTCCCAAACCTCCTCATCAAGAAAGAGGGAAAAAATTTATATATATAAAAAAATATCATTTTTTAATGAAGAACAACCTTAGAAAACCAAAGCTACAATGGCATGGAGAAATTTGTTTTCTTCTCTAATATTAAAAGATGTGAAAAAAAATGTCCAATATTAAGAGCATTTCCAACAGAAATAAAATAAAATGTGGACTCCAATTTCAGCAAACATAAAATCCATTTACAACCTAGCTTCAAGACTGCATGCAAAATTGGTAAAGTAAACGTAAAGTGGTAAGCCAAGTGCTCAAAAAGTAAAACCACGTGTCTTTTATATTATACATAAAAGTTAAAATATTGCAAAAATAGCCTGACTTAAAACTAATTGTAAATAAAGCAAAATTACCTTAAACCCAATAGAAGATGTCCAAAAAGTCCATTGAAAACATACACAAAAAATGTTAAAGATCTAAAATTCTCAATTTTAGTGATAGGTATTGATAGACGTCTATCACTCTCTAACCCCTATCCCGACACAATACATTTGATATACTATTGGTGCAAAGTTTAAAATGACTAATTATTTTAAGTGTTTTAAATTGAAAGGCATCTATATAAATAAACACTTGTGGCAATTTTCTAATTAAATAGATCTTCTTTAATTAGGACTTTATGTTGGAAAGGGGAGGGCTACTCCACAGAGAGGAGAGAGAGAGAGGGAGAGAGAGAAAATCACATAGGAACTTACGGCAATCGACGAGTGATGTGACTAGTGATTGACAGCATGACGAAGGCGGGAAACTCCATAGATTGTTTGAAAAGTTCAAATATGGACATTCCCAATCCATGAACATCGACCAACCTCTATAAATCATGGCCCATTCCATTTGCTCCACCGACCGCCTTTTGACTGTCGTTCATCCCATTATTGCTCCCATTCCCACCGCCGTGGCCAATTTTTGTTATTGCCCCCTGCGTTGCCAACACCACCCTTGTTATATTTTTTTCTCCACCTTTTCTCCTGCTTTATTTCTTATGAAGTTGAAAAGTTGAAAATTTTGCCAGATTTGCAACATTTGAAAAGTTGAAAATACGCTTGCAAATCTCGAAACTCAAATTGCCACCCAATACAATTTCCTTATTCTTTTTGTATGGGCAAACCAATTAAATTGACATAATAGAATGATATGTGTCGCCATGTATTTGAGATGACGTGGAGTAGTAGACGTCTTCGAAATGAGGTGAATTTTTTTTTATAAAAGAAAAGAGTTGCCACCAATCTTTTTAGTGGTGTGATTGGACACTAAAATAAGCAAACTTTAAAAAGAAATAACAAAAAGATTCTGCTAAAACTAAAGTTGAGTTTGCGAGTTGTTTGTGTATGGGAAATGTGAGAGCACTCCACAATACCCATATAAAAAATGGTACCATACTTTAAATCTTGAAATGAAAGAAAAAGTTTTTAAGATAAGATTTATTTAAGAAAACACATTTAAAGTAAAGTTTTATCTTATCCCTCATTCCTTCAATATTTGAAGTCATGATCCTACAAATAAATAGAAATCATTCCTCAATTTGACTATATTACTAATCCTTCCAATTAAAATTGGTGCATATATTCTATTTTAAATTTTGAGAGCACAACATTGAAGTAACGTAACGAAAAACGGAAACACAAGCATTAGCAACAATATGTAAAACATTAAATTGATAGAATAAAATAAATTATGAACCACATAAATACTAATATATAATAGGGTAATTGCACTAAATTGCACTTTTAGGGATAATAACTAAGTATATAGCAACATTTTTAAAAAATTGAAAATATAGCAAAATCTATCAATGATAAATCTTGCTATTAATATGATTTATCACTGATAGACTTTGAAAGCAAAATTTAAATTTTGCAATATTTACATTTTTTTTTTGCGTTATGCTATATTTGCAAATATTTTGAACCTAATTGTTATGTTTACAACTTTCCTTATATAATAAAGCATTATATCAATGTTTGTAAAGAAACCATATTTCTAAACTTGATAATACAAGCGCATCCACGTAGTAATGAACTAATGTTACCAAATGGTCCCCTTAAATCGACAAAATGTGGCATAATCTTAATAATTATTGAAGAAAATAAAAGAAAATAGAAATGTGTGACAAATTTTGATAAAACTAAAAAATAAAAGAAAATAGAAATGTGTGACAAATTTGGATAACCATTTTAGTTTTTAGTTTGGAGTGATTTATACTAATTGTATAATTTAAAATGTACTGTTAGACATATTATTTAGGTCCTGTTTGCTTTTCTTCGATCCAAATCAAGGACAATAAGAATAAAAATTGTGGAACCCATTGCATTATGATTGATGACCAATAATACTCTGCCATGAGAATCAATCGTGAACCATAAGTGTAAGTGGTAGGGTGTGTTTGGAATTTTTTTCACGTGTTTAATTTAAAAAATAAGTTATTTTGAAAAATTGGAGTATTTGGCAACCACTCAAAATAAATTTTGAGGTGTATTTCAAATAGTTTTTATCAAAAGAGTTTAAATAAAAATAAATTTTTGAAAAAATACTTTTTTGTATTAACCTTGATAGCGTTCTATCCCATAATTGGATTACACCCAATATAGGTATGAACGTAACAACGATTCCACTCCTTGATTAGGTAGGTGGAACCCATACGTTTTCTTTTATCACTTTACGCAATTTGCCATTTTTCTCTCTTTTAACCTCCCTCATGCTTTCTTAGAAAATTATAGTACTTTTAATCTTTGAGATTTGATTTAGGTTATATTGAGGTATTTAAGTTTTCAAACTATCCATCATTTTATAGATGAGGTCTGCAATTGGTAGCATTCTTGGTCCTTTCACCAATTCTTCCGTTAATTACTAATGGAAAGTTGACGAAACATCTATTTTTTTTTTTTAATTTTTTAAAGAAAATTAATAGAAATTTTCACATCATTTATTAGAATATGATAACTCTAACATGTCATGCCACTTTTCCATTAGTCAATTAATGGTCATATTAATTCATAGACCGTTTAGAAGTTGTATCTTCCTAGATTATTATTTTAATTTTAAGGACCAAAAGTGCATTTTGTCCTAATCTTTTTCCTAATTTTTAAATTCTTAAACTTAAACAAACACTTTTTTTTTTTTTTTTAAATAAAAAAATTATCTCCATTCTTTCTCCCTCTCCTCCAATTGTTGAACTAATTAAAGCATATAATATCTTCCACCAAACAATTTAACGGTCTGAACCCTCACCCTCACACGTTAGGTTCACAAGAGAGAAACAAAACGTGTGGGTCTGTCAATCACGTCACCATTATACTTTGAAAGCTACCTGACATAATTTACAATAAATTGGCGTAGCGAGTGATGTTAAAAATTAATTATGTAAATAATTTTAAGGATATGAATGACTTTTGAATTTCTTCTTCCCTTCATGGTATCATTTGCAATTGAGGTTTGGGAAGTGAGGGCTCAAAAACAGAGAGAAATATGGGTGAATTTCTATGGACTTTTGCTGTTGAGGAAGTTTTGAAGAAGATTGTGAAATTTGGAGCAGAGCAAATTGGTGTGGCATGGAAGTTGGAGAAGGAGGTGTTCCATTTGAGGAAGTGGTCACTCAAATCTGAAACAATATTAGCAGACATTAACACAAAGAAATCACATCATCATTCTGTGAAGCTATGGGTGGAACATCTTCAAGATATTGTCTATGAAGCTGACGATCTATTGGATGAGCTTCTTTACGAACATCTCCGACGAACTGTGGAACAAACTGGGACATTGAGAAAGGTACGTGATTCCTTCTCACAATCCAAAAATCCCTTTTTGTTCTGTCTCAAGATGGCCAAGAAAATGAAAAACATCACTAAAACTTTATACAAACATTATTGTGAGGCAAGTCCTTTAGGACTAGTTGGTGAGAAATCCACCACAGAAACAGAGGTTGCTCTTGAGCAGATTCGAGAGACAACCTCAATTCTTGACTTCGAAGTTGAAGGAAGGGAAGCTGAAGTTCTGGAGCTATTGAAGTTGGTGATTGACTCTACCGATGAACATCATACGTCTGTGATATCCATTGTTGGAATGGGTGGTCTTGGGAAAACAACTTTGGCCAAGATGCTCTTCAATCATGATGCCATTAAAGGACATTTTGATAAAACTATATGGGTTTGTGTGTCTAAACCATTTATTGTCATGAAGATTTTGGAAGGGATCTTTCAAGGCTTAACGAATACTAGTAGTGGTTTGAACTCTAAGGAGGCCTTGCTTGGGAGGCTCCGAGAGGAGATGAAAGACAAAAAGTATTTTCTTGTGCTTGACGATGTTTGGGATAATCTGGAAATAGTATTATGGTGACCACAAGGAACCTAGAAGTGGCAACCATGGTGGAAACAATTTCCATTCATCATTTAAAAAAATTATCCGATGATCAATGTTGGTCGTTGTTCAAAAAAAAAAAAATGCAAATGCAAATCAGCTGCAAATGAATTGGAAGTTGGAGATTATGAAAAATGTGTTGGTTACAAAAATGGGTGGTGTACCACTTGTTGCAAAAGTTTTAGGAGGGGCAGTCAAATTTGAAGAAGGAGATTATGAGAGTTGGATGACAAAAGTTGAAAGCATTGCAACAAACATTTCAACAGAGGACAAAGATTTTGTTGTGTCCATATTAAAACTGAGTGTGGATTCTCTACCACATCCTGTGTTGAAGCAATGTTTTGCCTACTGCTCAAATTTTCCCCAAGATTATGAATTTGGTAAAGATGAACTAATTCAAATGTGGATAGCGGAAGGATTTATTCAACCCCAACAAGAAAGAGAGAACTTGTTAATGGAGGATATAGGAGAAGAGTACTTCAACTTCTTATTGTCACGCTCCTTATTTCAAGATGTCATTAAATATGAGGATGGGAGAATTGTTGGCTTTAAGATGCATGATCTAATACATGACGTTGCTTGTGCAATTTCAAATCGTCATAACATGGAATCAAATCCTTATAATTGGAGTGGAGAAAGTGCAAGAAAGTTGCACATGTTAATTTGCGATAATGAAGAGACTCTTCATAAGATTCGGGCCGACATCATTTGTTTGCGTGTTTTAGCATTAAAATGGTTTGACACTAATGACTTATCAATTACTATGGGCAAGTTGATACATTTGAGATATCTTGATATTTCAAACTGTTATTTAAACAAGCTTCTTCAGGAATCTCTTTCTCTACTTTATAATTTACAGACGCTAAAGCTTGGAAATATTCAAAGTGATCTACCGAAAAATTTGAGAAAATTGGTTAATCTGAGACATTTGGAATTTAAGAAATTTTTCGATATGGAACAAATGCCTTCACATGTGGGTAACTTGATTCATCTTCAAACGTTGCCTGGGTTTGCAGTTGGGTTGGAGAAGGGTTGTAAAATAGAAGAGCTTGGACCCTTGAAAAACCTCAAAGGTACACTGACCCTTAAAAATCTACAAAAAGTGCAAAATAAAGAGGAAGCTTTGGCTGCAAAATTGGTGGAAAAGAAGAATTTGCGTCATCTAATCTTTCAATGGCTTTTGGACAGTTATAAAAGAGGAGAATATGAGGAAGATGATAGCGTACAAGTGTTGGAAGGACTTCAACCACTCAAAAATTTACAATCACTGGAAATCAGAGGCTTTCAAGGGAAGGCTCTTCATGATAGTATTTTTGTTGAAAATTTAGTTGAGATCTATTTGGTAGATTGTGGAAGATGTGAAGTGGCTTCCAATGCTTGGACAGTTGCCCAACTTAAATAAACTTGAGATTATTTCAATGAACAGTGTGAGAAGTATAGGGAATGAGTTCTATGGAATTGACTCCAACCACACAAATTCTTTTGCTTTTCCCCAGTTGAAGGAACTTCATATTTGTGGGTTGAAGAAGCTAGAGCAATGGGATGAAGCAACAGTTATTGCATCAAATCTCTTTGGATGTGTAAAAGAACTTGTTATTTCTGGATGTAATCAATTGGCAAAATTGCCAAGTGGGTTAGAAGGTTGCCACTCCATTGAATATTTGGTCATCGATGGGTTTCCTAATTTGATGCTAAATGTGCAAAATTTGCACAACTTATATCATTTAGACATCCGTGGGTTGAAAAGATTGCCGGAGGGATTGGGTGAAATCACTAACTTGAAAAAATTGAGAATTGGGGGATGCATGCAGATTTATGAGTTTACTTCCTTCATACACTTGTCTTCTCAGCTTGTTGAACTTGAGTTGACTGATGATGGGTCAAGTGATAATGCAACAACCCAACTTCCCCAACAACTTCAACACCTAACTAACTTGAAAGTCTTGAAGATTGCAGATTTTGATGACATTGAAGCTGTACCAGACTGGTTGGGAAACCTTACATGTTTGAGAACATTGGGTTTCTTCGAATGCAAAAATTTGAAAGAATTACCTTCCCGAGAGGCCATACTACGCCTAACCAAATTAGATGATTTGTTGGTTGATGGATGTCCCAAACTACTAGTTGGGGAACCCGACCAGGAGGGGTCTAAACTTTCCCATCTCCCACCAAAATGTGTTCACTACAATAACTATGGTTTTAGATGTCACTTATGAACTGACATTGTAGACGGCGTGTATGATGACATATTAAAAACCGTCATTGTATCATGTGTTATTGTAAGGTATTGTTCATCAAGAAGGAAGTTCTCACGACTTAGGAGCGCCGAAGTTCTCATGTGAAAGGAGTTCACAAGAAGGAAGAAAAGTATCTTCAAGTGAGAGAGAGTACACTCTCGCACACTTAAGAGGAACCTAAGTGTTATATCACTAATATTCACGTACTTAAGGAGAGCATAAGTCTGAGTGAGAGGGAGTTTCGCTAATTATTTGGAGTAATTGTTATGGGTTAGCACTTAATGCTAATAACCAAGTATATAGCAACATTTTTAAAGAATTGCAAATATAGCGAAATCTATCAATGATAGACTTTATTAGATTTACATTTTGTTATATCTACAAATTCTTTCTACTAATACTTTAGACCTCATTGCTATATTTGCAACGACCCCAATTATTTTGAAGACATCTATCCTTCAACATGCTTCTTGTCATTCCAATAATGGTTTGATTCTTCTTTTCAGCAAAGTTATGTTGTTGTGGGTTGTGTTGAACCGTGAGTTGACTTATTATGTATTTTCTTTATGGTAGTTCATGAAAGGTTTGTTGATGGACTCACCTTCACGATCTATCCTCAAAAATTTGGTTTTCCTAAAGACCTTGGATCCAGCAATGAGGATTGAGAGCAAGGGTCAAGAATCGAAAGCCCAAATAAATATTTGTTGGTTGTTTAGTAATTTCTCTTGATGATGACGACATAAGCAAAAGACAATACATTTTCAAAAGTACTACAAAAAAAATTTACTTTTAGTAACACTTTTTTAGTGACACGGCCAAAACATGGCGCTAAAGGTTACTTTATAATGCTGCATAAAAAAACGTACATTTTTGTATTTTATGTCTAATAAAATTCTAAATATATAATTTTGTATCTAGCTAATAGATACATGAATTTTAAGAAATGCGATAATTAAAAAACTAAATTTGTAAATTTAAATGTAAGGAATCAAATATACACAAATTTTAAAGGCCATGTGCCTAATTTTAATTTAACATTGTGAAATTTAGCAAATTTAATAAAGTACTTTTAATAGTAATAAAAAAAATTAAAATATAGTGTAGCTATCATCAGTTTGTTAAGTAGTCAATTTTACAATTTAAATAAAGAGAAATTATAATAAGTGGGAAAATAGATTACGTATTTTGCAAACATGTTTTGAGGTTCCTATTTTTCGTCTACCATTTTCTCCTAATTCGCGTTTCTTTTTCTTTCTTTTTTCTTTTATGTTCTTCAATTTTCATATGGAAAATTCCACCAAGGGCCATGATCGAAGGCTTCACGGACGGCTTCCCCGGCGGCGACCGTCATGATAACCTCCTCGGTTCTCGGATGTACTTTAATTCGAACAACACCAAAAATCCAAGATTAAAATTTATTTAATAAACTCCTCAGATTATATTATATTAAAAAAAAAATCCGTATTCAAATTTGTTTTAATTGTATTAAGGTGATTGATATTTCGAAAATTCATCGGAAAATTTGAATAGCTTTTTGTGAACTTGATTTTGAGAAACAGAATTCCATAGACGCTTTATGTAGGCAAAAGGCAAATATGTAGTGTTGTGAAGATGAAGTCCAACATCTCTACACATGTTAGGGAATGCTAATTTTAACATATCCTTTGATTTCAAAAAAAAAAAAAAAAAAAAAAAAAA
>QLSR01000081.1:1264277-1297795 GCA_031780015.1 Citrullus colocynthis
TTTAATTTAAAAAAAAAAAAAAAAAAAAAAAAAGGCCTTGGATTAGAGCTTGTTTTGATTGTCTAGGCCAAAAATATATATATATATATATTTTTTTCAAAACGTTACATTCATTTTCCCAATTTGTTTGGTTTGATAGATACTCATACTCAAAGTGTTTATCTAATGTCAAATTACTATACATTATGAATTAATAATTTCAAATTTTCCTAGTATATGATGAACCGAATTAGTTGTTAGAGTTAGTCATTAGAGATGATCGACAAAGTTGGTGGTTGAGGTTCTTACTTGTAGTGATCGTCAAATTTGGTTGCTGAAGGTGGTCATCGCCGAAATTATTGTTAAAGGTGGTTGGCAGAATTGGCTAGGTTAGGATGTGTTTGTCGGTAGTTGCCGACGGTGGTTGTTTTCAGAATTGGTCACCAACAGTGGCTGGTTAACCCAACTCAACAACTCATGTTAGTGTGCCAAATATTGGTAGACCAAACACCCACTTATTTATTTATTTATTTATTTTTTGGTTGAGATGAGAACATAAAGAGAACTACCAGAGAACAACTACCTACTCACAAAGCTCCTCGTCAAGAAAGAGGGAACAAAAATACTATATGGAAAAGCATCTTGAACAACCTTAGAAAGGGAAAGCCTACATTGACATGGAGAGATTTGTTCTTCAAAGGGATGTTAAAAAAATGTCCAAATTAAAAGCATTAGCTCTTTATTTCAAGATGTCACTGAGTATGGTGAAGTTAGTTTTAAGATGCATGATCTAGTACATGATACTGCTTCTGCAGTTTCAAATCACCAAAATAAGGAATCAAATCCAAATAATTGGAGTGCAAAATGTGGAAGAAAGTTGCGCACATTATTTTGCAACAATGAAGAGACTCTTCATAAGATTGGGGCCGACACTATTTCTTTGCGTGTTTTAGTACTGCATTCTTCTGGGATTATTAACTTGTCGAATATTATAGGCAAGTTGATACATTTCAATCTGTTCTGAAACAGATCTTCATCTAGAATCAAGTTGATTCATCTTCAAATAGAAGAGCTCAGGACCCTTGAAAAACCTCAAAGATGCACTAGAGCTTACAAATCTCGAGAAAGTACAAAATAAAGAGGAAGCTATGGCTGCAAAATTGAAGGAACTTTATATTCATACAATGCGTAATGTGGAGAAATGGGATGAATTGATCAGCTCAAATTTATTTGGATCTCTTCAAAAATTTCATATTATGGAATGTGATAAATTGACAAAATTGCCAAGTGGGTTAGAAGGTTGCCACTCCATTCAGTATTTGATGATTAGTCAGTGTCCTAATTTGATACTAAATGTTTGCACAACTTATATCATTTAAACTTTAGTGGTTTCAAAAGATCATTTCCAGAGGGATTAACTCACCTCACTGGCTTGAAAAAATTGATGATTGCTGGATTATATGATGATGATGATGATGATGAGCCATGTGAGAATCCAACAACTTCAGCACTTCACTAACTTGAAATCTTGGTGGAATTGAAGCCTTGCCAGAATGGTTGGGAAACCTTACATCGTTGACAATATTGTGGATCTATGCTTCCAAAAATTTTAAAAAATTACCATCCAGACAGGCCAAATTACACCTAACCAAATTACAGAACTTGTAGTTTATTGGGTGTCCAAAACTTTTACTGGGGGAAGGCGACCAAGAGTGGCCTAAACTTGCCTTATCTATTTTTGGAGGGTTACTCTTTGAGGCTACTTAGACTACATCACCACCTCTCATCAATACGTGTTCGTAAATTTTTGTGGTTATTATTATTTATTTTTCTTGTTTTAGCTTATCCATTTCTAACTCCATCTTACAACTACTATCCTCATACCAAATACTTTATGATTCTAATTGCTCTCATTTGTCTTCTTTTGTCAAATTTGCTTTTATACAGGAACCATCAATCTTTTTTAAAATAATTTGGAATAATCCGAATTAGTGCATCTAAAATAACAATGTTTTTGCCTAACTTTTTCCTATGCTAGTTTTGTGTGTTGTTTTTATTATGTTTGTCCTCTTTATTTTGCTTTGGTTTCCACTGTATTCTATAATTTGAATCTTTAGTCTTCTTTTCTACAAGGTTTTGATATGAAAAGTTTGCTCAACAAATTGGCTTTCAATCTTTCTTCATGAGCTCGGATCGAATCCATAATTTTAAATAGTTCCATAAACGAGTCATATTTTCCCGCTTAAGTCATGTTAGTTCTTAAGATTCTACATTTAAATGTGCTTTATTGCAGATAATCGAGCTTGTGGAACCTTGGGACTTCTTAGGTGGATTTTGAGCTTGAACGAAGCACTAAGGGGTCAAATGAAGAAATCAAGCTAAAAAAGATGACAAAATGGCCAAAACACTTTTAAAGCATAGCGGTTGCAACGTTGTCATGGAAGAACAACACTTGGCGTCACATGACATGGGATCGATGCTGGCAGCGTTGCAACACCCTTACATTTTCATTATATAATATTTATATCATTCTAGGGTTAAAAAATTGGGCTCCCACCCATTTTCTTCTTTTATTTCTATTTCTTCTAGGTTTTGTTCTATTTTTGGATTGTAATTGATTTAGATGATGACATTGAAGTTAGTTTTCTAATTTATGAGCAGGAAATTTGATGTAAATTTGTTAGAACTGAACTTCAATGTAATACATTTGATTTCTTGCATTTTGATCTTTGTTTTTACTCTTTAGCTTGTGTTTGGGAATGAATTATGTTCTAATCACTTATACATATGTCTAATAGCTAAAAATCATTGCATAATTCGTAATTCTTTTATTTCGATTGCTACGTAGCAAGAATTGAATCCATGTATGTGGGTGTTGGATGTTCCATAACTCATAGATATAGGACCAATTTAGGATTAAAGAGAAATCAACTAATTATGTTGCTATCCAATTTTTTCATCGTCCCAATAAAACCCTCCAGCATAATGCAAATATTATGCTAATGTTTAAGACTACATGGAATGTTATCATACCCAATAAGACGACATTTAGTTTAATGTGCACATTCTTTTCCTATTTCAATAATTATTCTTTTAACAACTCTTGTTTGTGTCATTTTGAAAAAGGCTCATTTTGATATCCACCTTGAAATAAAAGGTCAAAGAACAGTAACAAATTACTTTGTATATCATCAAAGAAAAGATTATAATAGATGAAAGTGAGCGTTGGTTACTTTATGGACAAAATAATAGAGCTTAAGAATTAAAATAGGATTTAATAGGTACTGGTGGCTGAAAAATAGATATTGAGAGGAAATTTTGAGTTGTAAAATAATAAACAAATATCAAAACAATTGGTTAGTTTTAAAAGCTTCGAAACTAAACTAAATATTATAAAATTTAACAAAAATCATAAAAAAGAATTTATAAAGGAAGTAACATATTTGTACCCAAATAATGCACGTTCAGAACTTCTAGAAATAAGTCCAAAACAGACAGTTTCAACTTTACTTGTCTTAAGATGTTATTGTCGGTTAGTCAACAATTCTTATCTTCATACAGTTTGTCGGCAGTCAAATTTGTTAGACCAAGAAACCACATTAATTTCTGCAAACAACCAAGGTCCTTTCTTGCAAAAGTTAGAAATACCTAAGCCCATCAATACAATTAATCTTCCAATATTCAATTTGAAATCTCACGCTAAGAACAACAAACTTGTATTAAGTTATACATGTAATATCTCTTGAGCTTCGATAACTCTGGCTGATGTCGATTCCATTTTTGATACTGAACAACATCAAACCTTACAAAAGTCTAAACTAGTACAAAAATTGATGAAGTGGAATTAATTTACATGAAACTAACTGATTGCATCATCAACATTAGTAAAATACAATTACATTCTTCTTTTTCTTCTTCTTCTTTTTTTTTTTTCCAAATATTTTCAAGTGGATAGAAGGTTGGTGGTAAGAGTGAGTGTCAAATGGTTCTAATGGGAAGAACCAAAAGCTTGCAAAAGCCTTAAGAGCAAAGAGGTTAAATAGATAGCCAGAAGGCCTCCTCCCAAGACAGCATCAAGCCTCATCTCCCTCCTTGGCAAAGCCACAAGTGCCCAAAGCAACCCTCCTACCAACAGCCCCAATGTCTCCATGACATAAGGGTCGGGAGGGATGGCGACCGGCTGCGGATACTTTTTCCACGAAGCACCAACAAGAGATATCCCAAGGCCGAACAGAGTGTTGAAGATGGGGCCAGCGTAGCAACCGGAGATGGCGATTTGGGCGCCTCGCTGCCCGCCGTTCAAAGCCATGGTCACATTGGTAACCAAATCCCCTAGAGAGTTTCCCCAAGCAAGGAAGGTAAGTCCTAGGATTGAAGGGCTTATACCCATTATGTAGCCAAGTGAAACTAATAGGCCTACCAGTTCCTGAGCTACAATGTAACTCCATGTTAAACTCATGGTGAAGCCAGCTGCAAGCCAAGGGAACAGGTACTTCTTTGGTGGGCTTGAATTCTCAGTCGTCGCAAATGCAACAATTCCGAAACTAACTCCAAGCAACAAAGCGATGACACAGATGATAAGGTTCGATTGCGAAGGCTGATCACTCTGGTCGTGAAATGTCCATAGAAGAGATAAGAGAAGGGGGGCCAATGTCACTGAAGCAACTGCAAATGGTCTAGACCAGTTTTCTTCAGCAATGGCTGGAATTGTCAATCTTCTAGGCAAGTAAAGAGGAATCTCAAGAATCCGAAGGAAAAAAAGACAAGAAGGTGATAATCTTGGACAAAAACAGAGATCATATACATCAATTCTAACATCATCATTGTTTTCATCATCGTCACCGCTGTCCTGTGGTTCATTTCGACCCTCAAACTCATCCTTTGGTGGTTCTTTCAAAAGGGGTTCACAGATTTCACTTCTAAAACTCAACCATTGGGCGTGGGAGACATAAACAACCAAAACATAAATAATATACATGGAACAAAAGCCAATGGAACCCCACAGATTGATATGACCATGAAGCAATATCAGGAAAACAGACAAAAGAACCAAGAGGAAGAACAAAACATCTCGAATGAAGGCAGACCTATTCACCTTAATCCATTGCCGACGCAGCAAAATGCTAATGATTCCAACGACGATGCAGGTAACAAACGAGGCTCCGCCGAGAACAGTATTCAAGCCAATATCACTAGTTCCATCCCCCATGAAAGCAACAAGGCTGGCAAAAACATCAGGTGCCCCATTGCCAAGAGAAAGCAGAGTAACACCAGCAATTGTTGGGGATAGATTCAACAATTTTGACAAGCTCTCAAGGGAAGAGCAAAAGTATTCAGAAGCAGTGTTACCCAAAAGATAGAACAACACAAGAAGCCACAGAAACAACAGAGTGTAGCCCAGGATGCTAAAACTTCCATACTGACAATAGAAAATGTAAAGATAATCTATGTATCCTTGGGTGTTACAGGGGTTGTTGGATTTAAGAACATAGCACTTAGCTTCAAACTCAGTTAAACGAAGAAAACTCTGGCAATCTTCCCGAGGGTTGCCGTGGATTCTTCTCGAGCTTTTGTTAATAACATGGAAATGCAATTCTGGAGACTGAAACCGATTCGCCAAAAAAACACAACCCACTAAGAGAAACGAGAGATTTAAGAAAATGATAAAACCCCTCTGTTTGGAGAGAGATGATAAGAAACCCATTCAAGAAAACCAATCAACAAGCTCTTTCTCTCTCTCTCTCTCTCTCTCTCAAGAACTGAGAAAGTGGGAATAATGGTTCATGATTTCACGATCTGGGAAGTGAGTAATTGGCAGATACATCAAGAACACGACAGAATTCTTCGCCAAAATCAAGAGGGGCGAAACAAAATTAAAATTAAAAAAAAAGGGTGGTGATTAAATATCAAAGAACTAACTCATTCCATTTCCAATCCAAAGATGTGGGTGGTTTTTGTCTTCTAAGCCAGAATGAAAGCGTAATGAAATTGAGTAGACGGACCTGTTTTATCCATATGCGGAACAGTTTGCGGTGTTGATTTCTGTGTCGCCATTCGATCAAAATCAAAAAGAAAAAAAAAGGATTAAGCAGTAGAAATTGGGAAGAGGAAAGTAAAAATTAAAATCAGAAAAAAATTAGAGAAGGCGTCGGCAAGAAGAACCCACCTGTCAGATGGTCGCATTAGCTCCTCGAGAAGAGAAAGCGTAATCCAAAACGAAGAATCGGATCCTTTTCGCCTGATTGGAGATTATGCGTTTTCAGATTCCCAAAACGTGTATTTTGGGAGAGAAGATGGCTTAATTGCAACGAAACAAGAATATATGTTAATGAAATTCACTGCAATGTGTGTAAACAAGACTTCTTTTAAATTTGTGGGGTAATAACTTTTAACTTTTTGAATTTTTTAGTTTATTTTATTTTTGATCTAATTACAAATTTATTCCATAGTCTTTTAAAGTTTGTTTCTAATTCATTTTGTGTTTATATTTTTAATATAATGGTAGGTAAAATATCATAAATTTTCAATTTGCTTTTTTTTTTTTTTTAATTCTTGAATTTTAAAAAAGATTAAAGTTCCATCACTAAATTTGTAATATAGTCTTAATTCATATTTTAGAAAATTTAATTATTTATAACATGCTTACAAAAATATTTATTAGTTAAAAAATTGCTCTGATTTATGTATTTTTATTGAAGTTGAGCTTGAGAATTAAAACTTTGATATGCCACGAATGATGCAGTTTTTATATTTTCAAATTTAGAACCATTTAGTCTTTATATTTTAACATTTAAAGCGATATAATTTTTAAGAAAAATCTAAATCAAAATGAAGTATCAATTTTTATTAGATAAAAATTAGTCTTCTTTAACTCTATGCAGTTTATAAACATATTTATCTATAATTAGTTTATATATCTTAATAACATTTTTTTTTTTATAATAAAGCCTAAATTAATAGGCACCAGAGTTCAATAACTAATCATGGTTACAAACTAAAACGTATAGAATTAATTTATTTCAAACTTGCTAAAAAGTTCCTAGATCATTATTTCAGTAAAAAGTTCTTTTTTCTTTAACCATATTTGTTTTATTCTCAATTTACCTGATAATTTTTCTTTAAAACTAGTACAACCTTATAATTATAAGTCATAAATTTGAATTCACCATCTAGTCTGATCAATAAATATCTAAATTCACCTATGAAAGGATATTTTCTTTAAGAGTTAGGAAAGGTGTGGCAGTAGGTGACAAATAGTAGATGCAAAGTTTTATTAAACAGTTAAATAGTTTTCATGGTTTTGGAAGGAAAATAGATATTTTACAGAAACTTATTACAAATAGAAAAAATATCAAACTATTTACAAATATAGCAAAATTTCACTTTCTATTCGCGATAGACCCAGATGTTTTATCCTTGTCTATCTGGTAAAATGATAGATGTCTATCTGTGTCTATCGCATCGCAGTCTATTATAGATTCTATTATAGATAGAAAGTACAATTTTGCTGTATTTGTAATTATTTTCAATCGTTTTTCTATTTTTGAAAACATCCCTATTTTATAAAATTTAAAGTACTAGACATTATATATTGAGTAAACATAGACTTGGATACTATAATAGTCCTTGTATTAAAAAAATATTACAGAAAATGTAACAAAGTCATAGGTACAACATATAAAGACTAAAGTATTATTATTATTATTATTTTTTATATAATATGTAGATGAGAGAAATGAACCTCAAATGGCCTTGAGTCTGATAGTACAAGTTCATGTCATCTTTTTTAGATACACAACAGTAACAAGGAAAACCTAAAAACATATATAACCAAAACGAAGGGCAGAATCTGCCCAAAGAAGATGGTTTTCAAGCTAGATAGTCGAAAAATCAAAACTTCGAGCATGAGTAGCAAGTTCATGAGCAACAAATTTACCCTTGTGGTTAGTCCAAAGGAAACACCCATGAAGCACAATGGAAAAGATCACGAATAGATTCAATGAAACCCTAAACCTCATGAACATAGTTGGATTTCTCAACCAAAAGCTTCCAGCAAACAAGGGAGTCAGTTTTCACCCAAAAGCGGAGATACACCAACCTTAAGAGCTTAAGAAAGGTCATTAAACATAGCAGTTGCCTTAATGACCTCAACAAAATCTGCCAAAGGAAAATGATTTCCCAAGGTCAATAAAACATTACCATTTGAGTCATAAACAATGGCGCTGATCCCAGCATCGCCATTCAGGAAAGCAACATCGAAGTTCAACTTAAAAAAGCCTTGAGGAAGGATCGACTAGCAAGAAACCTCATCAATGGTCGGGGGAGGACAAGGCATTTAATCAAGACCTATCCCATAAGACGATTAACGCCAGTTGGATTATACTTGTGTTGGCAAAACTTAAGTAATATTTAATGGTGTTATAATTATATGGATTATATGGAGAGAGAAAAAGTTAAGGTTAGGAAAGCAAAAGCGTGGGAAGTAGGGAGTGGGGTTACAAGTCTCAATCATAGGGATTTAAATGCGTCACGATTTTAATTATATATAGTTTGGTTTTGGTCTACTTCAATCCGAATTGACAACTTGGTAGTTGGTACAATAACCATCTCTCATACTTTGCATTTCAACCCCTTTCTCTCAATTATTTTTGTCCTTCATTTTGTTTGCTTTTGTAGTTTTGGCCCCTCTCTTACTTCATCTTTTATATATATATATATATATATATATATAGGGCTTCATGTGAGTTAGACAAGGGAACACGTTCGTGATATGTCCACATTCCACTTCAATTATTAATTTCTTGATATTATATAATTTATCATATGATCAAAATTTTGCATTTTTCTTGAATTAGGTGTGGTGGTACTATTTCCACTATCATATTAATTTTTATCATATTTTATCTTTCTCTATGTTTTGGAAAGCATCGTTAAACTTTTGGTGAGTATTTTTGTTGTTAGGTGGGGTTTCCAAAGAACATGACTGATATTAAAATTCTAATTTGTATAACGTATTTGACAAATGACTACTTTTCTAAAGGATTTGAGAGATATTTACAGAACATGAAGAAATGATTTGAGAGGGAGATTGATTTATGGAATTTTGAAAATGGCGAGTTGGGCAAAATTTGAGAATAATAAGGATATATACATAGTTTTTACCTTGCAATTGTATTAAACACTTCCAAAACAATTATCAAACCGTTGCAAGTTTAGCATTGCAGCATTGTCCTTTGCAACGATTAAGAAAAATATTTTACAATAAGGCATTTTGACTGTGTTTTAACTCTTGTAACAAATTGACAATTGTTATAATTAACCGTTGCAATACACTTTCATGCAACAATTAATCAAGAAGTGTCGCAAATTAATCGTGAAAATAGACCACAAATGTTGTTATTAAGTCGTTGCAATTGTATAAAATGACCTTGCAACAATTGTTAAACCGTTGTAGTAGCTGTAGTGAGTAGGTTTCCAAGAACATGATTGGTATTAAAATCCTAATTCGTATAACTATATTCGAGAACGACTACTTTTCTAGTTCAAGAACAATTCATAATACAATTTGCTTTTCTATTCTATTAATTGCTAGGTCTTTTTCTTTTCTTTTCTGAAAAAGATATCAATGTTTATCAAAATATTACATATATGGAAAGGAAAAATTATAACCTATAACCTCATTTGAGAAAATAAGAACATACTTAATTAATTCCTATACTAGGGTTAGCATCAATATTTTTTTTTTGATTTTTTTTTTTAATTTAATACTTACAATAGAAGTCAAAATCTTGAATGTAGTAAATAAGCCATTAATTACCATCTCAAATATTGATAGTTAGACCTCTGATCTTGTAATTATTAAACTAAAAAAGCAGCCGAAATCTTTTAAAGAAAATAAATCTACTTGGTCCATTATAAAAGGTTATTGATACACACACATATATAATAATGCCATAATAGAATATTTGATCCACGTCAAAAAGATTTTTTAATCACGCAACAATTTTTGTCCACAATGTTGTTCATTCATGTACGAATAATTGGATTTTAGCTATACATCTTACATTTAAACTTGAAAAAAATGAAAATAAATAAATAGAGACACAAGTATCATTTATCCAAATAATTGGATTATATATGCCATTTAGTAACTATTTATTTTTTATTTTTAAAAATTAAACATATTTCTTTCTCAATTTTTTACCATCGGCCACATTTCATTAAAAAATATTGAAACTTTTTTTTTTTTATTTTTAAAACTTGGTCTAACTTTTTAAAACATGAGTAGAAACTAGAAATTAGTACAAAATAAAATAGGAAATTTTTAAGTTAGAAATGATGTTTAATTTATAGGCTTAATTTTAAAAAGAATAAAAACAACGAATTAAATTGCAAGTGAGAGACTCGAAACTTTGATCTTTTGATCTATACTATATATTGTATGCAAGTTGAACAAAACTCAAATTAGGTCCAATTTTTATGTTGTGCTTATTCATAGACTATCATTTGATCATTATATTTAATCTTTAAATTACAACAATATTAATTACGAGCATTTCAAAGAATTTAAATTGTGATCCAATTATTTTATATCAGTGAAAATATGTTTTCTACAACTACTTCTAATCTTAAAGAAAAGATTCTATATCATTATTAATGTTAATAGAATATTATTTCATTAAAAGATAATAAATAACAATAATACACAGAACATTAACATCACACAAATGGGTCAACTTTGGCTAAGCCACAGTCTATTCATTTTTTGTATTTAATTTGTCTTTTTCATTTATCTATAAAACTTATCTCAAAATAATGAAATGTTGAGAATTTAAGGAAATGATTCTATTCTTGTTGATAATGATTAATGAAATCTCGTCATACAACAGTTTATAATTCATGAAAACTATTAATCCAAAAATTTTCATTTTTTCTGTAAAAAGCGTGTTTTTTTTTTTCTACCTTTAATCATTATTATTTTTTAAAAAAATTGTCATACATTATGAAAAATTCGAAAAACTCTATTTTTTTTTTTCACAAAATGCGTGATTCTGAGTTGAATGACGGTTTTTTCTCTCCCCTCTCTATTTTTGCCCCAGTTTATGTGTTAAGAGATGTTCAATTTGTTGTATTGATAACATAGTTGACTAAATTATGAAGAAAATGAGTAACCTATAACACTAATCAAATTATCTATAAGCTATCTTCATAGTTAAATATCAAATAAACTAATATTTATTTAAGTTGTAAATAAAAGTTTAATTGACGGCTTTTGTCACGAGCGCTAAATAAACAAAAAAATTCAAACATCAATAAAGTCTAAAATTATAGTAATGTGTATAAGAGAAAATGAAATACAATCTAATTCAAAGTTAAAAATATAATTGACTAAACACCTCAAAATGTAGAGCCTAAATAAGTGCCACGCTCATAGACATGGAAAGGATAAAAGTTATTATATAATATTTAACTTAAGAGTAGTAGAATAAGAAATACATTATGAATGTATTAGTTTGACCTAGGGGTATTAAATTTTCATTCAAATATCAAAAACAACTCCATCCACATGATTCCATGTCTTTGTCGTTCAATAACGATCAAATAAAATAATCACATTTCTATTATATTAAAATAAGTATTGTTTTAAGATATAGCAAAATGAATTAAAATATTTACAAATATAGTAAGTTATATTTAAAAATACTTCTAATAATTTTGTCATTTAAAACAATTGTCCTTAAAAAAATAATAATATGTATATGAATATAATTTTAAAATGTTAACTTATTAAGATTAAAGAATGCTATTTGTTAGTTTAATTTTTTTTTCAAAAAATATCATTGCATATTCTTTTTAAAATTGAAGCCTGACATTTTTATTAACTTGGTAATTTAATTCTTTTGAGTATAACAATTATGGGAATGAAGGATCGAAATTTCAACCTACCATATCAATTATTATTAAATTAAATTTGGTTTGATAAATTATAATGAGTGGATTTAGAACATGATGAATTAAATATGTTTTGAAATAATAATAAATTATTTTCTTGGAAACATGGCAAATCAAATGAATATTCGATGGAATAACTAGCGGTTTATTTTAATTTATTTTATTATTGCACAAAATGAGAAGTTGGATTTGCATTGATGGAGATATTTTATGGTCTTCTTGGAAAGTGGGGCTTCCAAAATTCCATTCTTTAAATCGATGAGAACAGAATAATATAATAATATTTATTGTGTTTATAAAAATTAAGAAAACCCTTAGCCACGAGATCATTTCACGAAAATAATTGTTTTCAAAGTCTGCATCAAAATTGGCTCAAAAAGAAATATATATATATACATATATATAAAATAAAATTTAAAATTTAAAATTTTAAAATGCATAATTATATCATTATTTTTAAATTTATGTTTTTAGATGGCCTATTAAACATATTAGTACATTGGTGGAATCAAATAAGTGGTTTGATTTGTTTGACTTTTATAATAGTATTATATTGGGTAAAATATGTTTTTAGTGTTGCGCTTAGGGATAAATTTATATTGAAAAGTTATTTTTAGTTTAGGATGATGTGTTCCATTGGTTATTAAATTTTCAAAATGTATATTTACTCTCCAGATTTTTAGAATTGGTGCATTTGATTTCTAAAATTTTAAAATATTTCTCTTTAGTTTCCATGTTTTTAAAAATAGGTTTGAAAGGTTTATATAATAATTTTTTATTTTAAATTTTAAGAATAATTTTGAAAAGAATTACCTCTTCTCTCGAAAATTATTATTTTTAAAATACGTTTTTAATTTAAAATGTCATATAATTAAATAAAACAATAATAATAAAAAAAAAAACTTTAGGAACCTTTTAAACATATTCTTAAAAACTTGGAGACTAAAGAGGTACAATTTGGAAACCCAAGGACCAAATGCACTTATTCTAGACTAAAAAAGCATGTTTTTAAAACTAAGTGACCAAAACACACCTTCTTCATAATTTGGAGACTAAAAAGGTAGTTTTCCCATTTTTATTTGGCCGTAAATTTAAACTAGCCTAACTCATAGAAAATGGTTGTAAAAGCCTTTCTTAACACCCTCCATCATATTTATTTTGTAAATTTTGAGTTGTATTAATTTAAACTCTGAAAAGATTTAGTTCCTAAATATTAAAGTTGTATTAATTTAAATTTAAAATAATAATTGTATCAATTTAAGCCTTGAATTTTCAGAAGTATATCAATTAACACCCTCCATCAGATTTAATTCGAAAAATATCTTGCCAAACATATATAATTATTTAAAATCAAACGTTTAAATTGTTATAATTGAATCAATTTAGACTATTTATTAAGATAATATTTGAAATCGCCTATGTTTTCAATTTTTACATGTACGTAGACTTTTTCAAATGTTGGGTTAATAAAATGACGATTTGAACTGTTCCAAGAATAATTTTCGAAGGAAATTAAATTTTAATTGAGAGTCTAAATTGACCCACTTAATGAAAGTTTAGGGATTTAATTGATAAAATTATAAATCTCACACGATGTTTATCCAAACATAACTATGACTTTGATTCTTGATAGATAGAAACACTTTAAACTTGAGTGTACTAATGATAGCTCGTAGAAATACAAGTTATTATAGTCGCTATTTGAATTAATTAGAGTAACTTTAGGGCTAAACGCATGATTTTGGCAGTTGAATTGTGTAATATGTATTATCATGCGTTGGCACCATTTACAAAAGAATATACCTGAAAAAATATGAGCTTTACTGTTTTTAACTTAGAATTAAGTAGAAAAGAAGCACAAACGTTGAGAAGAAAAAACAGATATAGACGCCTAGGCAATAGCTGCCGTGTCAATATGCAAAAGGATTACACGTTATCAGATCATGGCAGAACCAATGGGCTGACGATATGAAAAGTCTTTGCAGCAGGGCATGAAATTTAATGCAAGGGTGTCAGGTCATCATGAGTTCACCTTTTCGACGCCTATAAATAGTCCAAAACTTCTCCATTCAAAAGAGGAGAGAAAGGAGTTCAAGAGGCAAAAGCTCTGCATAAATTGTCCCTCACCATAACCAGCCTCCATTTCAAGCTCGTCTGTGAAAAGGATTTTGAGAATTTTCAAAGTCATCTCTCAGTGAGTGAGAACCTTCATCTTATGCCATTTATATATCAAATAGCAACCATCTCAAGGCTCCATGAAGCAAGACATTGCTAGTGGTGGTTTGACGTCTTCCATTTCTGTTCTATCTTCATTTCCCTCCTTCTTACTTATGTTTTGTTAATGACATTCGAAAGAATGGTTTATTTGCTTAGTTCGATTGGCGATTATCTTCCATTCATTTCCATATTAAATACTTTACATCGTGTTGCTTGTATGTTGAATGAGTTAGATGTCAGAAGCTAGTTTTTCTTAAGCAATATTAAGTATGTTACATCTTGATTAATGCATATCATTAGCTTGCATAGCTTTGTTTGACAAACAAATTTAACAAGCACGACTGTCTAGCTTGAGAGACTAGGTGGTTAATCTTTAGCATTTATCAAGACTAGATGAGGTTCAGAGATGTAGTTCATCTTTTGCCAACGCAAACTTACCATGCGTCTTAGAGATAAGATTAATGTGGCGTCGGAACATCGAGAGATGGATTCTCAAACCCAAAGTTTGTAGGTATGTAAATATACTTAGATATGCTTAAGTAACACTTAGCTCATGCATTAATTCTATTATTATCGCATGGTTCCACCGTCATTCTCAACGCATGCTATCTAACTCTAAATGACATTTGACTAACATTCTCCGTTTCCACCTCACCTTGTTAATTATAGTACATTTTATTTATTCTTTATGTATAGTTTTAGATACATAAAACTTGAATATAATACATGTATAATCATCGCATAGTTTTTGCATTTAGTCTCAATGCCTACTTTATTACAAATTCTTGCGTTCGATCTTGGACTCACCAGGAAACCTATAGAAGCTTACACTTGGGCTTTTATAGGAAAACTTGCTAATTAATGATCATACTTGAGTAATTCTCGACGCAAATTTTGTACTGAAATTATAACAACTAATCAACTTTATGCGCAACAAGTTATGAGCCAACAACTAACTTTAATTAAATTTATTTTTGTATTCTCTTGTTTTAAGAGTTAATTAATTTTTATATTGATTAGCTTCAATAATAAGAATGACTAATTAGATCTTAAATATTATCAAGCTGGAATAGCTCAGTTGGTTAGAGCGTGTGGCTGTTAACCATAAGGTCGGAGGTTCAAGCCCTCCTTCTAGCGAGACCTTTTAATTTTTTTTAGTTGATTTTAATCATTTTAGAATAATTTCAAATTTATCGTTAATAGAACATGTAATTGGTAATGCTGGAGCATCTAAAGGTTGTAAATAAACAAGAAGTTGAGGTATATTTGAAGTATATAATTCCATGTTTCCATGTTTTGAGGTTGACATATAAATGATACAAATCCATCCAAATAGTGTTTACAAAACCAATAAATCAATACTTCCAAACGGACTTAGTAATTTGTGTGCACTCCTCTTTTTTAAATCGAAAATTTTCATTTTCATTTTCATAATTATTGTAATTAGAATAAAAATATATACTTAATTGATTTGTCAAAGTATATATCCTTGTCTAAGGAGTCAAAAATTTGAATTTTCTTATTTCTACAGGTTATTTGATTAATTACAATGGTAACAAACACTATTTAACGTTTTTTTAGTACAATTGAGAATTGGGAGATTTGAATCAAATACCTCATGGTTATTGGCACACTCATATGTCAATTGAGTTATGCTCGCTTTGGCAATTACTATTTAAGTTGCCTACTGGTTAATCTACATATCTATATTTATCATTTATATTCATGTGTAAGTTTTTCTATATTAAATTTTTCTTTTAAAAAATATTAGAGATTATATTTGCAATACTATTCAAATAATACAAATTTTCACACGACCAAATTCACTTTGTTCATTGTCAAAATACTTTCCTTTTAACAATTGATGTTTGACCAATATTAAAATTGATTTTAGAAAAAGAATTATTTATAATGGATTTTTCAACAATGAGTTGAAATGTGATTTTAGTGTTGTGATTGACAAAATTAACCCCATCTTTTTTAGTAAAATTTGTTTCACTTATGTGTTGATATTTTTTTTTCTTTTTTATATTTTTAAAAATAAATTAGCATAATACTAAAATCACTTTTGAAATCAAACATAATAATCAAAATCACTTTTAAAAGTTTGTGTGGCATGGAAACCAGTTGAGGCCATAGTTTGTAACAAAAAATCAATATATGATTGTATCAAAATCAATTTTTTTTACCTAAATCTCTTTTTCTAAAATTACTACTTTAACCATCACTCCCAAACATGCACTACAGTATTTCAATCATTCCTTAAATGAAACCTCAATATAACAAAAGTTGAGATCTTAAAAAATGTGGAGACTTGAGGAAGCCTTTGCAAATCATCTCAAATAATACTTTTCACTTTTATTGTTGGAAATGTGACCAAAGTCTTACATTGTCTTCTGCCAAGATAAGAGAAAGATCTTGGATATATAAGTGAGAACGACTATCTTCAGTAGCACGAGACTCTTTGGGTCAATAACATACACTTGAATGGAGATATGTACGGAATTGTTGTCCCTAACATCTATAAAAAAGTAGTTCATTGATACTTAAATAATTTTTTTGGTAGAATTGTTGATAAATTATTATTATTATTATTATTATCAGGATTGTTTTTAAATATAGCAAAATGAGCCAAACTATTTATAAATGTAACAAAATATCATTGATAGACAATGATAGACTACTATCAGATTGACGGTCTATTACTGATAGACAATAACATTTTGCTATCTTTGAAAATACTTTCAACACTTTTGTTATTTAAAACAATCGTCGTCGTTATTATTATTATTATTATTATTATTATTATTATTATTATTATTATTATTTAGTAAAAGAATGTGGGGCATGAAAACTTATCAATCTCCAACTTCGAGATAGAAAATATAAGTCTATTACTATTACTATTGAGTTATGGTGATATTTTTTTATTATAGCATTTGGTGAGGTAGAGCTGAGCCAAATCTTGGAATAAAACAACACATACTAGATGAAGCATATATTATCCACACTTTGATTGTTTGAGTAGGACATACAATGATGAAATATGTGTCACAACTTATTTGTACTGATATAAACACAAAGATTTAGTTATAATATTGTATACAAGTGACAGTTTGATCAAAATCTTCATAATTAAACCAGTGATTCATAACAAATGACAAAATTGGCGAATACAGTTGTAGCAATTATCTAAAAGAGAAAAAAAGAATTTCAATTTGCTTACTTTTATGTTAATAGGATCAACAAGATAAGATAATGAGGAGATTTTTGGTAAATCCTGCCAAAAAAAAAAAAAAAAATCAAATCATTAATACAAAAACTTATATGAAGTCTTATCTCCGATTTCAATCAAGAGAGGAGAGTTAAATCGGAGTAAAAGTATGTATTCTCAATTAAGAATATAAATTATATGTGAATGGAACTATATACATTTTGGTATTTTCTGCTTTGACTATTATCTTTGATGTAGACATGGTAGCCTTAATAGAAACTTCAACTTATTTTAATTCTTATTTATAAATTAAATATCTTTAATTATGATATTTCATCAATATATAACCCGATTGACATTTTCATAAAATTTAGAACATTGTTATATAAGATTAAAATTTATAAGTTCAAAGTGTAATAACTTATTTTGGAGGTTAAATAATTAAATTTAGTAATAGAGATTTGATTTCCTTTCTATTGTTTCCAATTTTAAATCTTTTTATGGGCTACATTTACTACTATCATCTAAAAATCTAAAAATCTTGTCTTTACTCTACTCTAAACTTTCCATCCACCATTTTAAAGTAAAAAAAGAAGCAAGAATTAACAACCATTTCTTTCCTATGTGGCTCTTCATTATATCATATTTACTTTCAATATTGGTTCATATTCTTTGGATTTATTTTCTGTGAGAACTTAGGCTACCTTGAGAAGGTTAAAGTAGAACATGTGCAAAACATATTTTTCCTTCCATATTTTGACTTGCTTTAAGCAAAGTACATCAGGTCACGATGATTTCCAACTTAAATACTTGAAATATTAGACTCCATGCATGGGGAAGAATCTCAAGGCAACATGAATACATCAACCCAAGGGCTTAAAGGTTAATTATGGTTCATGTATTTCTGGTTCAAGGCAACATGAATACATCAACCCAAGAGCTCCATTTAAAGGTTAATTATGGTTCATGTATTTCTCATGCAACGTGCTTTTCTACTTCATGTGTAATTTATCTAATGGATAATGTGATAACTAGCTGAGCTTTAGACCCAATAGAGAAGCCAAGTGTGTTAAATTGGCCCACTTTATAAACTCCCAACTTGTAACCATACATTCCAATTTCCCAACATATATTCTAGTCTAGGCACATTTAGGATTTACTTTAGCTACTTGTTAGTTCTTTTAGTTGGCCAAACACATGAGGCTATTTAAAGCTTTCATTTGTGCAAATGTAAGAGGTTAGACTGAAATGAAGATTTGGAGAGGTTCCTCTCTTTTGTTAAGTAAAGAGAGAGCACATTGCATCATGAGAAAGATTTTAAGTTTAATTGGTCGCCAAATTTGTAGAGTATTTTTAGACTTTGGGTTTGGACAACAAGTTTGCCTTTCCAAAGACAAAAAACCTAAAGAATAGTTGGAAGTTTAATACTAATGTGGCTTGGTGTCGTGTCAGTCATGCTAGTGGTTTGGGATGGTTGTTAAGTTAGTATCAAGTCTACCTCAAATGTTGGTTGAGGTTCTTGAAGCAATAGCTATCCGTAACAAATTGGATATTATTCTACCTATCAATGTGCAAAATATCATGGTTGAGTTTACTTTTCCCATGTGAAGTATTGTCACAATTTCATGGTTCATTCTCTTCTGAGTAGAGTGTTGGAAGAGTGCATTTCTTCCTTTCTCCTAATTAAACCTTAAGTGGTTTACTTTAGTTTGTTAATGTTTTTGAAAAAACAAACTATTGAAAAACAAACATGTAAATAATTGGGCAAATTGCAAAAATTACTCCTAAAGTATGATGAGAGTTAAATTATACCCTGAAACTTTCAAATTTAAAAATTGAGCTCTCAACCTTATCAAATTGTTCAAATTTGACCCTTAGACTTACATAATTGTAAAAATTTTAATAAGTGAATAAGTGTGAGGGTTCTATTTTTATCATTTGTGGGTTTAATTTTTACAATTATTGTAAGTTTGAGGACCCAATTTTAACACTTGTAGAAGTTTATGGGTCCAATTGTTACTATTGAAAATTTAAGGGTATAATTGCAACAATCACCATACTTTAGGAATAATTTTTGCAATTTGCCCCAAATAATTTGAATGGAAAGACTTATAAAATGGCCGAGTTAGATCTCTCTTACTACATAACATAACGATACTAACTTGTTTTTCTTCAAAAGGAAAAAGCCAGATCCAAAATGCCACGTGGCAGTAGTAGAAGACCAACCAAATGAAGAAATGGATAAGCTTACCATGTGACCAACCATGGCAATTGCCACCAACAGCACTCCAACTAAATCGGAAACTCAGCAATGAGTGTCGCCGTCGGAACATCTCTGTTTTCCTACTCCATCCATTCCCACCGTCGCCTCCGATTATTCAAGCCTAAACCATCCTCCTCCATTTCCCTTTCCCTTTCCCCTCCTATACCCGCCCAAACCGGCGTCATCGTCATCGGAGCCGGCCTGGCCGGCCTAGCCGCGGCCACCCACCTCCGCTCCAAAAACATCCCATTCCTCCTCCTCGAAGCCTCCGATGGCGTCGGTGGCCGTGTCCGCACCGACCTCGTCGACGGCTTCCTCCTCGACCGCGGCTTCCAAATCTTCATCACCGCATACCCTGAAGCCCAATCCCTCCTCAATTACCAATCCCTCCGCCTCCAAAAATTCTACTCCGGCGCTCTTGTCTACTATGACAGCCAATTCCACACCGTCGCCGACCCTTTGCGCCATTTCATTGACTCTCTCGGTTCTCTATCCAATCCAATTGGCTCTGTTTTTGATAAATTGCTCATTGGACTCACCAGAGCCAGAGTCCTTGCTAAGTCAGACGAGGAAATTTTCACCGCGGATGAGGCTTCCACCATGGATTTTCTGAGGGAAAATGGGTTTTCGGAATCTATAATTTCCCGATTCTTCCGGCCGTTTTTTGGTGGGATTTTCTTCGATACCCAATTGGAAACTTCCTCTCGATTATTTAATTTCATTTTCAAATGTCTTGCTCTAGGCGATAATACTCTTCCAGCAGACGGAATCGGCGCAATCCCTCAACAATTGGCCGCGAATCTCCCACGGGAGACCATTTTACTGAATTCCAGAGTGGTCTCTGTCGATTTCGACGAGTACTCGAAATCGAAATCGAAATCGCCGATTGTGAAGTTAAAGAGTGGGGAAATTATAAGGAGCGAAATGGGGGTGATTGTGGCGGTGGAGGAACCGGAGGCGGAGAGATTGCTGGCTGGAAGACGGAAAATCGGGAGCCGGAAACCGCCGAGGAGCACGGTGTGTGTGTATTTCACGGCGGATCGGGACAGGATTCCGGTGCAAGAACCGGTTCTATTTCTGAATGGATCAGGGAAGGGGATCGTGAACAATATGTTTTTTGCGACAAATGTGGCGCCGTCGTACGGGCCGCCGGAGAAGGTGCTGGTGTCGGTGTCGTTGATCGGGAAATTTGAGGGTGTTGGAGATGAGGATCTGACGGCTGAGGTTGTTCGGGAGATGTCGGATTGGTTTGGGGAATCGACGGTTGAGGGGTGGAAGCATTTAAGGACGTATAGGATTGGGTTTGCGCAGCCTAATCAATCTCCACCGTCGCATTTGATGAAAGATCCAACGGTGGAGAGTGGGTTGTACGTGTGTGGTGATTATTTGACATCAGCCACATTCGACGGTGCTTTGGCCTCCGGAAGGAAGGCGGTTGAAGCTTTGGTCAGGGACAGGGCTGTCATTTACGTATGACTTTTGGAAAGAGATCAATCTTTTTTTTTTTTTTTTTCTAATGTTTTATTATTTTTTTTTGGAAACAAAATTTATACAAAGGTTTCGGTTGTATAAATTAACTAAATTAATATTTTTTTATCAATTTAAACTATGAACTAATAAATTTATTAATTTACAAATTTAGGATTTAAGTTGATACAATTATAACATCTTGAATTTTAATTGATTTCATTGTATTTTTTTTTCATTTTAACTAATATTAAATTATCATAAATGCATTAGTGTAGATTTCATTTGAATAACAGACGTATTATTGTTTTAGTTAAACTTCTAAATTATTATCATGGTGACATATACATTTTGTTTAGACTCTTATTAATATTATACTTGATAATTATTCATGCATTAGTCTTTATGCCATATATAGGCTTTTTCAAGTGTTAGAATTATTATGCATTTACGATTTTCAAAGTAAATTCAAATTGAGAATCTAAATTGATTTGATTAAATTAAAAATTTTCCACGATGTTTATTCATACGAAACAATGAAGGAAATAAACTGATACAATTATTAGTTTAAAATTTTAATTAATAAACACCTAAAGTTTAAAGTATAAAATTGACATCTAAATATGCTTTGTTAATTTAGCAACGGAGTATATATTTAAAAGGAATAAACAAAAAGTTAGTCCGACATCATTTTGATAAGTGTTTGATTTTTCATTCTTAGTCACATTTTTATTTAAAAAAAAAACTTATTTTTATTTTTTTTTAAAACTTGCACGAATTGAAAAACAAAGAAAATCATGAACAGAAATAGTGTTTATAAGCCTAATTAAAAAAAAAATACACATCAAATTTATCTTTCTTTTATTTTAACTTGTCAAAGATTTTGAAAACATTGCTAATATTGGAGAGTAGATAACAAAATTAAATATCATAAGCTTTACTACAACCTTATAAGCTCAATGATTAAACGTATTTGGAAGTAGTGTTTTAATTAACATAATTGTTTTTTTAGAAAAAACTTAAATGTTTATGAAACAAACTCTTTAAGTGTTGAATTTCAGGTGTTTTTGGAATACATGTTCAATTATTTAATTTAATTTAGTTCAATTTAGTTTGAGAGCCAAATTGTAACAGAAAAGAAGTTTGGAAATAAATAAAAATAAAACCAAACGTACACAACCATATTTTGGAGTCTCACGAGGGTGTTAGGCCAATTTTCCAAGACTAAAGAGTTGACATTCAACCTCACTAAAATCGTTATTGCACAGACAATTTTTAGGGGATAAGTGTGTGGTGAATTGTTATTGCACAAACAATTTTTGGGGATAAGTGTGTTCAGATTGTTTGCTTTAGAATACATTGTTGTACGCTTAAAGGTACTGCAACAATTTTGGCTTTAAATGTCAGTTGATATTGTATAAAATGATGATAGATTGACTATATGAAAGTTGTTTATGACTTTGCTTAATACCAAAAAAATTAATGAAATCAACACTTAGATTCTAGTCTTAAACATCTCAATATCACAAATTTCCATAGAACCTTTGGATGACTTAAGGAAGTAATTAAGGAAATCAACACCATATGACACTTTTATCTCTTGAAGTTCAATCTTTTGCTTCTAACTTTATTTATTGTCCAAATTCAATCCAATCATTTAATTTTCATCTCTTAGATAAAATTGAGATAATCTAATTCATAATGTTTGATCCTTAAGGATGATACTCGACCTCTTATGCCGTTTTAATTTACTCTAACTTGACTATGTGCGCTTGCGTGCACATCATAGCCGTGACAAAGAAGAAAAAAACACACACACAAAAATTATAGAGCCAAGAGTTGACAGAATCAATGAAAACAAAAACAAACCATACATTATATATCGAAATATTTTATTGGGAGTGGTCCACTTCCAGCATATTGTTTATAACAATGTCACCCAACGTTTCAAACTTGGCGAAGGCCCAACCACACATCCATGGTTCAATTAGATAAATCGGTTAGAAAAAGAAAAAATAAACTTCTAATTTATAGAACTAATAATTATGTCCATTTATATTCTTCCTTATGTTTCTTTTGAATAAATTCCATTCGAGACTTACATTTAAATTAATTAAATTCTAAAACTTTTATAAATAAAGCAATTTAAGCTTTCAATTAGGATTTTTTAATTTGAAAATTATCCATGCATCAATTCTAATCATCAATTTTGATAATCCCACATTTAGAGAAGTATAGACATGGACAAGAAATCGATTAAAATAGTTTAAATTAATTCATTTATGATAATGTAGAAGTTAAATTTGAAGCCATTATAAGTTTTACACGATACATTTTCAAATGAAATCTAAAAGAGGGTTGTAAACTAACACAGTTACGGAAGTTTATTAATATAACTATTAGTTCATGATTTTAATCGATACAACTTCTAAAATTTAAGAGAAAAAATAACGTACTTAGTTGTAACAACAAGCATAATTAATTAAATTATGTACCCTACGGCCTACTAGAATGATGTAATATATCGTTATCTTAAAAGTAATATTGATAATTAAAGATCTTTAAAAAATTGATGATTAAATAATTTAATTTAATTTAAAAAGTAAATATGAGCCTAAGCAGTGGGGAAGGAGTCCATCTATCTGCCTAGCTTTGGTAGATTTTCTCCAACGCAATCCACAAAAATTTAAGGAATCCCTTAGTAGATAAGTCAACGCATCAGTGCAAAATTACAATAAGACGATAGGGGTATGCAACTAGACCTACAAGCCTCTTTTATTCATGTTATGAGGAAAATAATTCATAATAAGGCAACCATGACTAGTATGATCCTAACCAGTTGTAGAAAACCCCTCGTTGCACAAGTCGTGTCACCGTGCATTTGTTCAGTTAGATCGCCAAAGCTGTGGTGATTATTAATTAATTGGACTTTCAAGGAATGAATAGAAATAATTAAATAAGTATAAATTAATTAGAATATTAAAATAAGGGTTATTCAAATATAGAAAAATGAGTCAAAATTATTTACAAATATAACAAAATTGTCGGTGTCTATCACGAATAGATATTGACATTTTGTTATAATTGAAAATATTTCCAACGGTTTTGCCATTTAAAACAAATTTTCATATGAATAATTAATAATAAAATTTTACACTAAACAATTTATAACATAAAATGCTAACTATAATTATATTAGTGTAAATTTATTAAGTTTAAATAATATATTCATATATATATTAATTAAAAGTCTAAATAACTGTATTTTTCACTTGGTCCCTAGATTTCAAAATATTATATTTTAGTTTTGAGTTTGATGTCAATTTAGGGTCCATTTGGATTAACTTGAAAAAAAAAGTGGTTGTCAAAAGACGCATTTTTATTTAAACTCTTTTGATAAAAACGATATAAAAAACACTTTAAAATCTATTTTGAGTAGTTCTCAAACAATCCAATTTTTTTCAAAATGACTTATTTTTTAAATTAAACACTTAGTCACTATGTTTAAAAATGTTACAATTTTATATTTGAAGTTTGAATTTTCTTTCAATTTTGTCCCTAAATTTGAAGATTTACACTTTTTAGCTCGATTTTTTTTTCACTAAATACTTACTTTCAGTCTTTTTGTTAATTTTTATTAACTCATTTAAAATAATTATAATTAATTTTCACCATTTTTTTTGTCAAAATTAATATTAAATTAAAAATTTTACTTCATAATTTTTCTAAATTAATTAATAGACATAAATGTCAAAGACCGGAGTAAGTATTTAGTTAAAAAAAAAAAAAAAATCAAAGTTAGAATGTAAATCTTGAAACCTAATGACTAAATTGAAAAACTCACGTCTAAATGTTAAAGATTCTAACATTTTGAAACTCATTGACCAAAATTAAAATCCAAACTCATAACTTAAATACTAAATGTGCATCATTTTGAAACTTAAGAACTAAAATGAAACTAGACCCAAAATTTAGGGTCGAAAAATATATTTATCTGCATTACAAACAAACGGGCACCAAATGATAATCGAGGCAAGCTAATATAAAGGAGCACCTAATCCTATGCTCCAATTTCCTTTCAACACAAATAAATAAATACATAAAATTAATTTTTAAAAAGAATTATCACATGATAATTTTTTATTGGACAACTACATGGATGAAACAAAATTAGGTACGGTGTCGCCCACGAAACACCAAAGTAAAGAAATTAGTTTTATTTTTTTTCTTTATTTGCAAGTTTCAAATTATTCAAAGCAAGAAAATTTGAGAGCTTTGTTTTCTTAGATGATTATGGTTTGTTTAGTACGAAGGTGGTGCTTTTAAGGATGGGAAAGGACCAAATACCTTCCCTCACCGACATCCAGGTTTCTTTCTAACTTGAATATTGAATTAATGACTTATTATTAATTGAATTATATGTAAAAAAAAAAGTAACCAAAATTTCATTTGTGAAAATGCAGAGAGAATTAACAACTGTAACAATGGAGATGTAGCTGTTGATTCATATCATCGTTACAAGGTTTGTGGAACTAATACCAACAATAATAGGAGGTAGGAGCTTTAAAAGAAAAACTACGCCATTGATCTTTTAGTTTCGGGGTAAGTTGTATTTGGGTCCTTGAGTATTAGAACTCAACAAATTTATCCCGATGTTTGAATATGGTGGCATTTTTGGTCTGTGACAGCGGGATCAAGAATGCCAAAAAATGCAAATCTCAAGAGTATAATTGTTAAATTTGACAACTCAAAAATTCAAATACAACTTAAAGCAAACTTCAAGGACAAAAAAAAATTAATTAAGAAAAATGAATGACCTCATACATCTCAGCATCAATTTAACATAAAACTTTTGTCATCTTCTTCTTCTCGATATATACTACTTAATAAAATATATAGTATATCCACCTCAAATGTTAAATTTACCAACAAAGAAAAGAGAAAATAGTCACTGACTCACCATTTACTTCAACATTAGTTCTAGTTTGTAATTAGCTTCACAAACATGTGTGCTCAAAAGATGTGCTTCAATCATTCTGAATTGAGGTATGTATTGAAGAAAATATCATAGTATAAAAGGACAAAATGGGAAGAATCTTTATATTCCTATTTTGAACCCTCATTTTTTAATTTCACATTTTCAACCAAACGACTTTTTCGTGGAACACATTTCTTTTACCAAAATGCCTCTTATGCATGTGTTTACAACTAATAGCAAAATACATTGTTATATTTATAAATACTTTAGTTCTTTTTGATATATTTAAAAAGGACCCTAAAATTAAATTTTCGAGATTTGTGATTATATATATATAGAACCTATCCATAAATATCGTATTAGATTTTTTCAATATCTCTAATACGTTAAAGTGATTGGCTT
Source organism: Citrullus colocynthis (assembly GCA_031780015.1). NCBI lineage: Eukaryota > Viridiplantae > Streptophyta > Magnoliopsida > Cucurbitales > Cucurbitaceae > Citrullus > Citrullus colocynthis. The sequence goes on from QLSR01000081.1 coordinate 1,290,750, forward strand.
GATTTGATTTTGAAAATTTAAAAAGTCTATATTTCTTTTGTGTTTTATAAACAAACTTGATTGGGTGATATTCATGTTATTTATGAGTTGTTTACATCACTTATGTTCATTAAATACATATTTTATCTTGTGTATGTGCTTGTATCAAAGGTAATAGAAGAAAGGGCCCACATGGCATACATTACCTTATTCTCTATGCCAATAGTCAAATAAATTAATGGCGTTGTTCCAACTGTGAACGTATATTTTAGTTAGAAATTTAAATCTTAAACTTACATAACCCTAAAAATTAGGGTGAGTTTGAAAACTCTGTTTAATTGTTTAATTGAAAAAGTAGATTATTTTAAAAGACACAAGTATTCAACAACCACTCAAAATAGATTTTGAAAATTGTTAGTGTCTTTATTTTAAAGAGATCTTATAAAAGACGTTTAAATGAAAAAACATTTATTTTTAAATTAATCCAAAAAGACCCTTCAACTCTTCAAATTGTTAGAATGTATCGTTTGTGTCAAATATGTTAATTCAATTGGTTAATTATCGAACACTTCATCTTGAAAAAAAAAAAATTCAAGAACCTTTGTTTGAAACATTTTAAAATTTAACTAAAACTCTCTTTTTTAAAATTAAAATTCCCAAAAGAGGGCTTTAACCTTGTGGTTAAAGGTCGCACGCTCTAACCAACTAAGCTATTTCAGCTTGATTGAAATATCGTTTTACACACTTCAATATAATTAAAAAAAAAAGTCTTAATTTATATATTTAAATCATTTAAATTTAAATCTATTGTAGGTTACCCCGAAAAGCTTTTAGATTAGTTAGTGTTGTTTCTATTTGAACAATATCATTTTAAAGATTCCGTAGAATTATGTGAGGAAGATGATAGATTATTGTGTTCACAAGTTTTTTTCGATAAAATATTGCGCAAATATTGAATAATTTTTCATAATATAGGAAGATGTGGCCATTATGAAACAAATGGGTTTTAATGCTTATAGATTCTCAATCTCTTGGTCGAGAATTTTGCCAAGTAAGGAGTTAAGAGTTATATGTTTTCTTTGCTTTGAATTGAGATAGTATACTCAATTACCATTTGATGTGAAAAAAAAATATATATATAGATGGACAATTTTTTTACCATATACTTTGATTATTTTACTATTATTTGCAGAGAAAAAGCTTAGTGGGGTATGAATAAAAAGGAATCGAGTACTATAACAAAGTTATTAATGAACTAGTTGTGAATGGTAGATGTTATTTCAATATTTTATTTTATTGTGTGTTAGAAATCGTAATCGATTGTTTGAATAACAAAATAATGTGGTAGGTACCCAACCCTTTATCACACTATTCCATTGGGATCTTCCCCAATCTTTACAAGATGAATATGAAGGCTCATTGGTCATCAAATTATGTAAGTAAACTTTTATAATTCTCATAATCGCATTGTAATGTCCTTGATTTGTACTTGGTTATTTATTTAATGCTTAACAAATTACTCATGAAGGTATGGGTGGACTCCAATAATTGAAGGCGTAGGTTAAAGATGATTAACATAATTGTTCATAATAAAGTAATGGATTAAATAAAAAAATTAAGTTACCATATGGTAACCATTTAATTTTTAAAAATTGTATTTTGTTTTGATTTCATCATTTCTTTATAATGGTTTTCAATTTTTTTTTTTAACGAATCAATAGTTAGTATATTTATTTATTTTCTTAAAAAAAGAATAAATTTCTAAAAATCATGTAGAACGTAGATAACAAAAACAAAAGAAATTCATATAAGTGAAAGTAATATTTAATTATAAACTCAATTTTAAAAAATAAGAGATTAAATGATTAATCAATCGGACTTTAGTGAATCAATTATTCGGACTCGATTAGTCAAAACTTAATGAAGATAAAATTAAAATAATTTATCAACATGATCATATTTGTCTGAAATCCCATCATTGGTCATTTATTTAGATATAACCACCTTATCTATTTCTTAGCATTGCTTATTTTATTTTATTTTATTTTTTGGGATAGTATTAAATAAGCTTCTTAAATTACGTGCTATATATAGGTATATGAACATTAAAATAATTAAGTTAAATTAAATTGGTTGATAATAACTAATGTTAAGTTTTTTTTTTTTTTTTTTTTTTAAATTAAAAAAAAAAAAAAATTTTTTTTTTTTTTTAATTTAAAAAAAAAAAAAAAAAAAAAACTTAAAATTATTTTTTTTAAACAATTTTATTTTAATTTAATTTTTTTAATTTTTATATACTTATATATACAATTAAATTAAAAAAATTTTTTAAAAAATATCCAAAAAAAAAAAAAAAAAAAAAAAAAAATAATTAATTTAAATTAATTTTTTTTTTAATAATTAATTTTAATTTTTTTTTTTTTTTTTTTTTTTAAATTTAAAAAAAGCAACAATTTCTTTCTAGTGTCACCCAACTTCGATCTTAGATACTAAATAACTATTTAAAACAAAATATAAAGGTTAATTTTAAAAATATTCAAATGTGGCTACAATTAATAAGTATTTTAAAATGATAAAATAATATACATAAATTATTGTTAAAGACCATGAATCTCCACAAATCTTCACAATGGTATTATCATATTGTGTATGTTGGGCATAAGTTCACATGATTTTTGTTTTGTTCCACTCAAGAGGTTATTCTCACTTATATATCTATGATATTCACTTTTCGTAGTCAATGTAAGACTTTGTTTGCACTCCAAAAATTATTAATATACAATTATACAAAATCTTTTAAAAAAAACTACAAATTATAATTGAAATATAATGGTGAAAGAAATTAATATAATTGTAAAAATTATTTGTAGAAATGATTTTCTAGACTATGCATAGCTTTGCTTCAAGGAATTTGGAGATAGAGTGAAGCATTAGATAACCCTAAACGAACCATACATATTCATCACTAAGAGTTGTGTGAATGGAGAATTTGCACCATGCAATTGTTGTTCTCAACATTCATTCGATTCACTTAGAGGAGATTGTGGGATTGAACCATACATTGTTGGTCACAACCAAATTCTTGCTCATGCATCTAGCGTCAAGGTCTACAAGACAAAATATCAAGTTTTCTTTCTATCTGCAACAACATATAATTATTTAAATGGCAAAATAGGACCAAACAATTGATATTATTTTGCTAAAGCAAAACTAAGTACAATCAACAATTTAAGGCCCATTTGGATTGACTTGAGAAAAAAATGTTTATAAAAAAACTCATTTTTATTTAAGATCTTTTGATAAAAAACTGTTTAGAATACACTTTAAAATTTATTATGGGGGTTACAAAATACTTCAATTTTTTCGAAAATGATCAATTTATTAAATTAAACACTTAAAAATGTATTCCAAATACACATTTATCTATGACGTATAATATTTACATTGGTAAATTAGCCGTCGAATGGGGTGCACGAACCATACAAACATTATTTTCCAAGCCCCAGCACTTTCGTTTTAAAATTCTAAAAACTAAATTGACATCACAACTTTAATTTCAACCTCAAAAGAGTTTTTTCCTTACAATGAACAAAATTTATGCATGGTAAAATTTTAACTAGTTCCACATGTAGTAAAAATTTAAATTCAAAACTTTAAATTTGAATTACAATAATATATAAATATACCTATTCCAAGATTCAAAATTAGTACTAAAATAATATATAGTGCATATTCTAAATTTTAAAATTCAAAATAAAAATAATATAGAAAATGCAATATTGTGAATTTGAAAATTAAAAATTGAAAATCAAATAATATATATATTAATAAAGAAAAATTATTTTAAATAACAAAACTGTTAAAAATATTTACAAATAATAGCAAAATATCCCAGAATAGTCCATCGCGATCTAACACTGATAATTTATATTAAAATCATAATTAAAAGTTTATATTAATAAACTAAGCCTATATTAATAAACTTAACTTTATGTTTCTTTTTAAAAAAATAAAGTCAACTTTCTTTTCTGTCATTTAAACACAAAATTTTAAGTATCTTCATCTCAACTCTTTTTCATTCTAAACAAACAAAAAATTTTAAAATTCTTATCCAAATTTGAAATTGCATTAATTTAAAATTATTTGTTGAACTCTTAACAGTTAGAGCCAAGCCAAAAACGATTTTTCAAATTTTCTTTTCAAAAGAACGAATTGTCAACTTTAATAAAGTACCCATATATACCAAATTCAAATTCAATACTAAAGCACTTTTTAAGGAAAAAAGGGTATGCAATAGTAAATATTTATCTTCAAAATCAGTAAAAAAACATATGTATAAACTTGTAAACTTCTTTTCCTTATTTAGTTGAGTGAATGTAGTTCAAAAATAATTGATATAATGTTCTTATTTAAAAGTCGGAGGTTAGATTTCTCATCCCTAATTGTATTAAATTTTTTTTTATTGTAAAAAACCAGAAAAAAAATTCTTAAAAGACAACAATTTTTACCAATAACATATAATTCTTATATTTAGAAGGTCAGAAGTTCAAATACCCATCCTCCTCGTTATGGTTGAATTAAAAAAATCGAAAATTTTCTATATATATAAAAAAGTTCTTCAAACACTATGGTTGATTTTTCCTTCTCATTTGTAAAACGACCGAAAATTAAAGACCAAACATATACCTCTCAAAAATTGGGACTCAAGAAAATAAAGAACGAAATATTTTATAGGAGAAAACTTCTATTTTGTTCCTTTTAATTTTCTTTATAAAATTGAGGAAAATTTATAGGAGCAGTTACAAATATAAGAATTAGGTTCAAAGTATCTGCATATATCATAATTAAAAAAATTTATAAATATAGCAAAATTTAGATTTTGTTTTTAAAGTCTATTAGTAATAGATCGTATTAATATCGGTCACTTAATTATTATCTCAAAAGTGCTATCCAATGCAATTACACAAACTTGTACTTTTAGGTAGATGAGATGAATTTAAACCATTTAGTGAAACAATAATATTCAATTTTCAAAACACATAAGTTTTGTAGAGAAACATTGTCATATTTGATCTTCTTTTCCATCTTTTTTGTAAATCTTTCATCATTGTGGAAACTAACTTCATAAAGAAGATTCCAATTTAGACAATTTTGGTCAAACAAAAACATATAATTCTCAAAAGAGAAATTTATTTAAAATGAACTTTGCCCCCCTTTACTAAGAGAGATGGTTTGGCTAAAGATTTGGCCCAATGACCATGGTAATAAAAAAGTATGGGAATATGATGCCACAATAAAAAGATGAGAATATAAATACTCGAACGGTTTGCTAAAATGTAGGAATGAAATCAATTCATCCAATTTGAGAATTTCTAATCACCTTTTCATTATTTACTTTAGGAAAAAAAAATACTTTTTTGTTCATAATGCTTTAGATATAGTTTCACATCTCGTCTTTAAGTTTCAAAATGTTACACATTTAGTTCTATGGTAAGTTTGATTTAATTTAATCTTTAAGTTTCAAAATATTACAATTTTACCTTTGAGATTTGAGTTTTTGTTTTAATTTGGTCATTTGATTTTAAGATTCACACTTTTAACATTGATTTTTTACTAAACACTCACTTTCAATTTTTATCATTAATGTCTAATGTTTGTGCTTCGTTAAACAAGATTGGTGAATTTTGACTTTCTTGTTTGCATAATGGTTAAACTAAAGTTTAGTGTATGAATTTTGAAGCTTTTGTATATATTCAAGTTTTAAACTTATGAAAGTGCCAATAATTAAGTCATAAATTTCAATTTTAGGTAAAGTTTTTAAACTTTTAGTTCTATATCTATATGTCATTGGCCACTTAAAAATTTTGAAAAATTACATAATTTATTAGATATACATTTAGATTTTAAATTTTCAAGTGTGTACGTAAACTTTTTTTTAAATTATCAGATTTTAGAATTTTAAACGAACACCAAACACAAAAAAATCAAAATTATGGCTCATTTAATCTTCAATAACTTAAAAACGAAAAGTGTAGCCCTCAGACAAGAAATACAGCAATTGTTCCAGCCAAAAGTTGACAAATCAATAAAAACAAAAAAAGAACCATAAATCATATATATGATAAAATTTTAGGTTAAAATACTATTTTAGTTTCTATACTTTGAAAATTATTTAACTTTAGTCCTTTATATTTTAAATTGTCCTTATACTATGTAATATCATAGTAGCACTCACGTTTCAAACCCAAATAAATGTCTAATTAACCATATTACATGTCAACTAGATAAATAGGGTAAAAGAAAAAGAAAAACACAATTCTAAATCATAAAACGAGCTTAAATGTGATACTGATCTCTAACATTATTTCAGTAATTAAATTGAAAATATTAATTTATACGCTTGTGTGAATTTAAAACCTAAACCTTGTAATTGTAGACAATTTATACCCTTCATTGCATTTCTTTTAGATAAAAATCACAGGACACTTAGTATTTTTTATCAACTTACATAGACAAATCACTTTAGAGAAGAACCCAAAATGAAAAATATACTCCAAAAAGAAAAGTTTGATGTCAATTTCCTATTTATGGAATAAGCCAAGCCTTCTAATATGGAAATGAGATTCCATAGATAAGGATATGGCTGTCAAAGAATTTTTTTTTGAGAATGTCTATCAATTTTGATCGCTAATTTTGTTAATTTGGCATTTGAAGAAGTATGCACATGTATAAAAATTAATTCATTGTAATTTTCAAAGATGATTTTAATAAAAAAGTATAAATTAATTCATTCATGACGATCTAGAAGTTAAAATTAAAGTCATCATAAATTTTACATGATATCTTTCGAACAAACGAACGGCAATGTAAGTTGATACATCTTCTAAAGTTTAAATTTTAAATTGATATAATTATTGGTTCATGATTTTAATTGATACAATATTTAAAGTTTAAGGGTAAAAATTGATGTTTTTCTTTATTTAAAAAATATATTCTATGCCTAACTAATGACATCTTTATAATGAAGTTATGTTGTTAGCTAAAAAAAAAAAAAAAAAAAAAAAAAA
>QLSR01000081.1:1307023-1355486 GCA_031780015.1 Citrullus colocynthis
TTTTTTTTTTTTTTTTTTTTTTTTTGTTATTAAATTGAGTTTCATACTAGACTAAATCTGAGGTTGAACCTTTGGAACTATATCAAACATGTCTATGTATGTCTATATGTAAAAAAAAATAAAAATACATAAATAAATAAATAGAATCTATTTGTTAGGACATATTCTATAAAAAAAATACGGTAGATTCTTTTGGAAAACGTGTCTTTGTTGTATTTTTTAAGGGAAAAGACCATTTAAGGAACGTTCAAGATCCTTTCTAAAGAGCTTAAAAAAGGTGGTCTATCATCCCAAAGGTTGTACCTGAGAATTCTAATCTATAAGATAATATGATAAAGAAAGTATCCAACCAATATTAAGAGGTACTTTGACCAAAAATAAGATTCCATTATGTGTCTATCTTTTTATTTCACTACATTTTTTTTTAGAGTGTGGGAGCAAGAACAGTATGAAAGATCGATCCTATGTTTTATTCAAGATGACGTTTGAGAATGTTGGAGTTAAACTCTCCTCATTGTGTTTTGATTTTTTTTATCCTTCTATCATAGTGATTTTCGACTAATATATTTACAAAACTTAATAAAATATGACATATGATATCTTATGTTGTAACAACCCCAAATCGTTGAGGTAAATCCTCCTAGTAAATTAATTTAAGTTATTATGTATGAAAGGGAAAGTATAGTTATTTATATGTATTCATGCATTTATTTAGGCTAAGATGGAAAGTTTCAAAATTAGAGTTAAGGAAATTTTTTGGGATTTGGTAAAGGATAATTTATTTTGGAGCATGTAAAATAAAGTGAATAAATTTGGTAGAATTGGAACAATTGAAGGAGATTTTATTTTATAGGAGATTTTATAGGATTGGAGTAATTGAAGAAGATTTTATTTTATAGGAGATTTTATAGGATTGGAGTAATTGAAGGAGATTTTATTTTATTCGGTTGAAGTTAATAAATTTGGCAGTCTCCCTCCTCTTCCATTCTCCCTCTCTGCCGCCATCCCTTTCCCTCTCTACTGCCATCTCTTCCCTCTCTGTCGCCATCTATTTCCCTCTCTGCAACCACCTCCCTCAATCTCCATCGCTTGTCTCACGACCAAAGTAACGGTTTAGCATTTTCGCTCCTGCAAGCACTCTGCGTCTCACGCACTCCTGCTGCTGCAAGCTCTCTGCGTCTCACGCTCTCCTTCGCCCAGCTTTTTGCTCTAGCTCGGAAACGTGTTCCCGGTTGCGGTTTCTTGCTCGCCCGACCCGATCAGTACCCTCCTAAGTGAGTATCTCAAACCCGATTGGGGTTAGTTGAATATTTTGATGAATAATCGGGAATTTCGAATTTATTTGGTACATCTTAATAGGTAGACGGTGATTGTTTTAGTCCATAGGGTCGGAGGGAGCTACGAGTTGGTCACGTTTGGGTAAGGACTCTCTCGAACAAAAAGTTCGCTTATGATAGACTAGGCTTGTGGACTAACTTACGTTGGGGAATTCTATTCACAATTGTCCAGGAATTTTGCAAGAACTGCCGTGTGGATAATTTAATGGATCAACCCTCAGGTAAGTGATTTTACTACCTGAACCGCCTTCTAGCCATATGTTTAGTTGCCATGATGTAGTAGAATTTCTAAGCCCCATGTAATATAACATGCTTGTATGAAATTCCCATATCTAAAGGTTGTATGCGGCTGATGATGCATATGCTTAAACTATGAGATGTTTATGAACAGTACTGTTAATGTATGAATTCATGGAATGGAAGGAGTGCGAATTTGATTGAGCATGTATGATGGGTAGTGGTAACTCCCCTACGTCGGTTGGATGTTCACTAAAGGTTGTGGTCCTTCGGGGTCACTAGAGGATGTGTTCCTTCGGGTTCACTAGAGGTTGTGGTCCTTCGGGGTCACTAGAGGATGTGTTCCTTCGGGTTCACTAGAGGTTGTGGTCCTTCGGGGTCATTAGAGGATGTGTTCCTTCGGGTTCACTAGAGGTTTGTGTTCCTTCGGGTTCACCAGAGGTTGTGCTCCTTCGAGTACACTAGAGGTTTGTGTTCCTTCGGGATCACCAGAGGTAAGAGTTCCTTCGGGGCTCCAAAGGTTTGTGGACATCCAAAACCAACTGTAGGGCGAGTATAACCAGTTCCCTAGTATGTTAGATATGCATGTCTTATGGTTGATGCACTTAAAGGACTTAGGTGCCTAGCCTGGCTCCGGTAGTGGGGTCACTTACTGAGTAATATAATTACTCATCCTTTCATCTTATATTTTTTTCAGGTAAAGGAAAGAACGTGCTGGCGAATGACAAGAGGAATCCTTGATGGTTTCACAGGACCCGTAGTAGCTTCCGCCTAGCACTGCATGTTTTTTTTTTATGAGCTTTGTTCAGTTGTCAAATTTTGTTTTGAGGCTTGTCTTTTATTTTGTATTTGGTTTCTTGTTCACGAAATTTTATTGATTTTATTAGGGGTACCCCAAACCAAAATTCTCTTTTATATGTTATGTATTGTTTTCTTGAGTTTTAAATAAACAGAAATTTCCATGGAAAGCATGGTATCTTTCTTACTATCCGTACAGTGTCTTTCTTGAAAATTTGCATGCATTGAGTAATGGTCCGTTTAGAATGTATTAGTATGGTCGTTACATATGTTATCTTTAGTCGATAAATCCAACAATATCTAAAACCGTCATCTTCAAAAATTAGCTCGCATAATATATAAATTCTTGAAAAGAGAATGTCATACCTTAGACTATCTTTTGCAAAGGATACCATTTGATGAGTAGAACTTAAACATTTTGTAATCATTCAAAAAGTAATACAATCCAAGTTCATTTGTCTTCCAACTAGTTATATAAGAGTTTGAGACTTATTAGAAAAGTTGAAGTTCAAATTTTAAAGTTTTCATACATTCCATTTCTTTGTTTCAAATTTTTGGAAAATATTTTTGGGAATATAGTAAAATTGATATTTAAAATGTAGAAAACTAAAAATCTAAATTCTTGTGAAAGTTAAGTTTAGTTATATATTTTATTTAATAATCTAGTTTCCACAAATTAATACAATTTAATTTTCTTCTCATAATGACAATAAACAAGCATTTTCCAAAAAGCAATTCCACCGTTAATATATATTATACAAAAGAAAAAGTTTACAATTAGGAGCATTTACACTATAATTGATATTTCAACATTTTTATTGCAAAAAAGATTAAAAAGGAAGCCCATAGCAATACTCCATTTGGTAGTGTTTGCCTCCTCAGACACACATGAACCAATAATATTACCTAAAATACTCAGTACACCCACCCACTTAACTTTCCAATCATGTGTCCTCAAATTTTCAAATTTTGCTATTTTTTTTCTTTTATATATTCATTCTTTTACACTACTAGAGACACGTATCACTAACGTTTTTAATAAGGTTAAATTTTGAAATTCAAAAGTCAAGGCGTGAGATTTAAAATAATTATGGCTTAACACCTCGTGGTCTCGACATTTTCTTGTATTCCTTGCGATCTGGTAATGTCATTCCTACTTGTCTTGATATACTAATCTTCACAAATTAGCTAACATAGTTTTTCTAGCATGTTTTGTCTACACTCACATTAAAATTTCCAAGAGAGTCACTTAATATAGGATTTCTCCAAACCAAACATACTTAATTTTGAGTTTCCATGATTAATACATACCAAAAAAAAAAAAACATCTAGTTGGTATCAATTATTTTTAAAAACTTTCATTCTAGATGTACTATTCTCAGTTTAGTATCTTCCCTAAACTCGAGGGTTATATATAGCTTGAATTAAGGTATTAAATTTTCATGAATATGTCAATATTTTCATGTTTCTACAGGTTCGACATCGACATGAGGTGTGAATAGATATTTCTTTTATAGTGTAGAAAAATCCACAAAACATAAAAAATAAGCAACAAAATGTCACTCATATTAATAGAATATAACTAATAAACATGTTAACTTGTTTACAAATCGTAAAATGTTAATTTACTAATTTAAAATTTATTTTTTGAATTTTTTATTTTTATAATTTTTTTAAAAATATTTATTGACGTCGTCATTTTATTGATACTTCCATTAACATTACTGTAAAATTAAGACTTTGATATTTTCGTCGACATCGACATTTTAAACTATAGGAAAAGTTAACCTATTATATACAAAATTTAATTATGAAATAAAATGTGTCGGTTGTGTATAATTCATAGAATTAACAAACTTACATGGAAAAAAAAAAAAAAAAAAACCCTTCTATTACAAGGGTGTCTCTTCAAATAATTAAAGAACTTGATATTGCTTTTGAATTTTTTTTCTCTTTCTTTCATTCTTGTAAAGTAAGAATTGAAAGGTTAAAAATAGGACTCTCTTCCAATATCACTTTTGAGGAAAATAATTAAGGTATGTTATCTCACGATTGGCCCCATCATTGGATATCCCATAGGGGCCATCAAAATTAAACCTTCAATAGTTGTTTATTTATTCCATTTGTTTCCTTTATGTGCATTATGGATCCATCACAAAAATTTAAAATCTTAGCCATTGTGATCTTAAAGATCCCACATGTTCCCCACAATCTTGATAAATTTGCATAGTGCCTATATACATGCTTTGCACCCTCTTAGCTAATTTAAAAAGAATGGACAACCTATCTCAAAAAAAATAAAAAAATAATAAATAATAATAATAATAAAAAAGCTACAACCAAACAAATTCCATAAATAGATGAGAAGAGAAGATACGTTTAATTTAAAAAAGGAAATATAGTCAATTAAAAAGTACAAGAGATGGCTTCAATAATCCATTTTTTAGAATGACAAAAGAGATCTATAGTTATCCATGGCAGAAAATCCATAATTCAAAGATAGTTTAGATCTGATTTGATAAGGATTTCAATTTTTATTTTTGAAATATATGTTTGATTATTCTGGTGTTTACCCTTTCTTAGGTAAGCATTCAAAATTTAAAGTAGAATTCAAGAAATAATAAAGTTCAAAACATAACTGATTTTGGAAACACTTTGATAGAAGTGGAAAAAAAATTGATAAGAAAGTAGTGTTTATACATCTAATTTTCAAAAACTTGAGAATTAAAAACCAAAAATCAACCATCACATCTAATAATTATTTAGTCTTGAGTTTTTTATTTTTAAAAATTAATTCTATAAGACAAATTTGAAATTAAAAAAAAAGAAAAAAAAAAAAGCTTTCTAAAACTTGTATTTGTTATTAAAATTTGACTAGAATACAAGCGCTAACCTTATTTTAGTAAAGATAAAGATCATAACTAAACCGATGAAGGAAACACCATACAAATTTTAAAAATAGAAAACTTAAAATAAAATCGTTTTCCAACGAGATCTAAATGATTATTAAATGGAGCATAAGTATCGATCTACTAAATATTTTAATACGTAGATGAGATTGTTATATCTCTAAATCAAGACAAGAAATTAATGAAGAGTCTCTCTATGTATATACGAGATTTAGTGTGCTGATTCGATCAACTAATTTTTGGAGGGCACATAGTCAGTTTATTGTATTTTAGATTAGGAAAATGTATTTTAGATGAGGAAAATAAAGACTAGTCTAAAAATTAGTTGCATATACACATGGTAATAATCAAAACTACTCTTGATTCTTAAAAATATTTGTTTGATCAAATTAAAACTCATTTCATTTGCTAAATCATATTGAAGTTGACAAAAAAAATGGTATACTTAACAACTTGATTTCATTCATATTTCCAATTGTCAACCTAATGGAATAATGCCATACAAAGTTGTCTTTTTCATGATGTTGAAATTTGCCTAATCTTTGTGGCTTTGTGCAACTTATCCTAAAGGATGTCACGTATATATATATATATATATATATATGTGTATATATCATCACAATCCTGTCACACAGCACTTTTAGTTACGTTTGTTACTCTAGTTCAAGGAAAAGTTTAGTCTTTAGTATTGGTTTTTTTTTTAACAATTTAGTGCCCCATTTTTAGAAACGTGAAAATGTTAAATTATGTGTTCTAGTAAGATCTTATTATATAAATTTTGTATTTTTCAAACGTCCATCTACACCATTCATTTGATTTTTTTTTCAACAAAGGAGAGATTTGAATCTCTGACCTCTTTCTTGATAAATAATGCATTAATTAAATTTAGTTTTGCTATGATAATGTGGTCATTAGTATATTTTCACACCTAAGTTGCCCAACTATACTCTATTTTTAATGAAACCTTTAGCCAAATTTAAAAAACAAAAATAAGTTTTAAAAAACTACTTTTTCAATTTTCAAAATTTAACATGATTTTTGAAAATATTGGTAGGAAGTAGATAACAAAACAAAGAAAAACTTAGAGACAGAAAGGGTATTTATAGACTAAATTTTTAAAAACTAAAAATTAAATGGTTACAAAACATGACTATATTTTTTAAGAATTTGTGTTTTATTTTTAGAATTTGGCTTAGAATTCAAGTGTTTAGTTAGCAAAGATGGAAAAACATGATAAATGACTCATAAGAAAACAAAGATGATTTTCAAAAATCAAAAGCCAAAAACCTAAATGATTGTCAAACGAAACCTTAAGTGTTAAAAGATTTTTTTTCTCAATTATGAATTAAAATTTTCGTACATTTCATAAATATAATAGTTGGATGGTTGACACTAAAGATTTCATTAACTCATAATCTAAAATATTTCTAAAACATCTAGTAATAAAACGTGATTTCAATTGTTTTTCCAAAGAGAAGTGGAACAGTTCAATTCATTATGAGTTTAAAGTTTGTTTTCCAAACAAGTTTCACTATTTTGATGGTATTCATAATTTTTGTAGTATAGAAATAAAAGCCTAGATATTGAAACCAAACCGACCTTATCTATATTAGAGTAGATTATTGTCAAATTTAATGGGGGAAAGCTCTATTGACATGTGTAAATGGGAAATCAAAATACGTCTCTTTTTCTGAAGTCAAAGGGGGGAATTAGCTACACTTTCTATGGTTGTAAATGGACATTCTTGAATTGACTTCCAATGCAAAATGGAGTGGAAACACAAACATTTATGACAATGAAATTTGTATTGTGAAATTATAGTGGGTTGTCATTTTTTGCATTTTCTAAGATTCTCTACGTGTAATCATAACTTATTAGATATATATGTTGATTTGCCAACTTTCATTGTAAAATCATATTCAACTCGTTTTAAAACTAGATTACCAATCTTCTAACTTCATTCATATATCTATCATATTCTAGTACATTTTGGATTGCACTCAATCGTTTTCAATCCACTTCAAATTATACAGTTGGAAAAACTAAAAGATATTTAAAAAGAAAAAAAAGAAAAAAAAGTTTGGTACATTGTAAATAAATGAGCTGAAAAATAAATTGATGTAGTGTCTCATCTAAATTTTTTTTCTTTATATGTATTAGCAAAATAATACTTTTAAAATGTTAAGCTATATTTTCAAAAGCAATATATTCAATCACACACAAAGAAAAAAAAATCAAAAAATATTTTAAAAAAGAAGTAAGAAGGATTTGTCACGGAACATGGTATAATTTGATGGATGTGTATAGCCTATTTTTTTCTATTTTTAATGTACTCTTTAAATTTTGAAATCTCACCCTTTAGTTAATTCTAGAAATATTTCAGAAATTTCATAGTTTTCAAATTAAAAGTCGTTAATTAATCTATATAGAGTTTTGTGTTTTTCTTCTTTTTAGTTCAACAAGTGAGAGTAGGAGTTCAAATCTCGAACCTCATTTTGATTCAAGGACATATATTGCAAAAAGAGGAAAAAAGAAAAAGAAAAATTAAAAAGAAAATAGAGATTACTAGAACTTGATAATAAATAAAAATAATAATAATAATTAAAAAAAAAAAGTGTAAAAATAAAAAAATAAAAATAATAACCATAAGGAAAGGTGTAACGAACGCCTTCCCCACCGTCGTCCCCACGAAGGATATTAATTCTTATCCCATCACAATTTTTGGGCCATGGGACGAGTTCTTCAATGTTTTCTTTTTTCCACTATTTTTTTAATTTTTTTTCATTTATTGTTTTTAATTCAATGTCAAATAACAATAGAATCAAAGTTGGAAATATCGATGTTCAAATTTTATGGAACTATCAATCTCAATGAAAATTTTTGAAAATTTTATGAAAATTATTTTAACTATTCAATGAATAAATTTTGATTATTACTTAATTAGATTATAATTGACCATTTTTAATAATCATTTCTATAAAGTATAATTAGATTATAATTATAATTAGATCATAATTGACCATTATATATTGTAAATGTTTGTGTAAATATTGATGCAAAAGTAAAAATTTAAAAAAAGAAATAGAAAAATATTTATAAAATAGTATAGATTTTATGAATATTTTGAGGTGAAATGATGTGAATATGAAAGTTTTGGATGGGAAAAGAAACATAACTCATATTAATTCAATTTTGAGGAAAAATGATAAAGAAAAAGAAATTAATAGAAAATTTTGAATGAAGTTAAAAATAAATATAAGCTCTTTCTATGGTTTTTTTTTTTTCAAATTTAATTTATTTGGAGATTAAAGTTTTGGATTGGAAGTAAAGTTGAAGATTGAAAAATTAGAAATTAAAAAAAGTAGCACGTTGAAAAAACTTCATTCTTCCTTGAAAACGATATTGGCACGTAAAAATATACATTTCAATGTACAATTGTACAATTGTGTGTAATCAATATTATAAAACTAAACAACCTGAACTGAGCTAACTTAGGAAATTTTCTTTAAAAAATCAGATTTTTTTAAAATTTCTTGATTTTTTTTTTTTTTTTTTGAGTTGTATCTA
This sequence comes from Citrullus colocynthis, assembly GCA_031780015.1. NCBI lineage: Eukaryota > Viridiplantae > Streptophyta > Magnoliopsida > Cucurbitales > Cucurbitaceae > Citrullus > Citrullus colocynthis. Next base: position 1,315,872 of record QLSR01000081.1, read on the forward strand.
ATATAACTGACCACAATTACAACCGGGTCTATTAAGTCAACAAACTTTTAATTTTATGTTGAATTAAAATTTAAATTCTAAATTATGACTATAGATTTTTTAGATACTTTTAATTTTATTTTTAATAAATTTCTTTACTTTTGATTTTGTATCTAATAAATTTTGATTTCTACATTTTTTACGAGCTTAATACACACAAAGAAAAAGAGTAACTAATCAACAAAGGAAAGCCTTACCTTACTTTTATGTAGTTAGTAATATAAACATCAAAGTGTGGTAGACCCGATACCACACTGGTGCTAAGATCTTTCGCTCAAAGTCGGCTTAGATAGTAAAACTAGATCAGAAGAAGCAGACTGAAGATCAATCCCACAAGAGATCCACAACAATGAAAAAATCGTGCAAGATCCGAGTGATATAAGAAATATAAACATTAAATTTCAAATACTAAATTTATTATTTAACCAAGAAAAACTAATGTAAAAGTTAGTACATATTGGTTATGTTATAATTGACAAAAAAAAAAAAAAATTAATGGGACTATTGTTTACCATTATTTTATTTTGTCAACTTCCTAATATATATTCCTTTGTTATATTTTGTAATCACGCGGTTTCAAATCAACTAATATTTATCTACTAAATACATTATCACACCATGACTTAGTTAACGAGTGATAACAACATATAATTATATAAAATCACATTTCACAATTCAATGATCAATAATTAAATTTTTAAAAGATACAACGATTAAAGGAAATTCTGTCACAAAAATCGAATAATTAATTAAATCAATAAGTAACGAAAATGCCAATTTCGTTGAAAAATATATAATATTTAGCAGGAGATAAAGCAACTAGTTTTTGGCACATAGTTTCGCCTTGATGTGATTTCAAGAGACTTCGTCAAAGATAGAAGGAATTTTATTGAGAATGTATTTTATAAAGTGCATAAAAATCAAATATATTTTTAAATAATTTTTCTTTTCCAAGAGAAATTGTGATTAAATTATGAGTTTAAAATACAAGTGGAATATGAAATATATTTCTTTAATTAGTCTAATAAAGCAACAGCATATTTTATAGCTCATTTATTTAACCCGCACGTGTGAAAGCTAAGATGTTAAAAGACAAAAGCCTTGACGATCTGATAAGCAAAATTTAGCATTAATGGATCTCAAGTCAACTTCTAGGGTTAGACAGCCAACCCTTTCATTTGGAAGTAACCCAAACCGAATATGTAATGTACTGCCACCGTAGTATTAAATTTTCATCGATATTTTTTGGGTTTGATATCGATACGAAGGATGAATCGATATTTCTATTATATCATAGAAAAATCTACAAAACACAAAAAATTAAACATCAAATGCCACTAATATAAACTGAGTGAAGATGGCCAAGTTGGTCTAAGGCGCCAACTTCAGGTACTAATCCAAAAGGGCATAGGTTCGAATCTCATTCTTGACAACTCCTTATAAAAAAAATGTCACTAATATAAATAATAGACATGTTTACTTATTTGAAAATAATGAAATATTTATTTACTAATTTATATCTATTTTTTTGAATTTTTGATTTTATAATTTTTTTAGAAATATCTATTAAAATCAATATTTTATAGATATTTCCATCAAAATTTCCGTAAAATTAAGACTTGGATATTTCCATCAATATCAATACTTTGAACCTTAAATACAACATCAAATCTGATTGATTGTCAAATTTTTAACTTTATTACACTCCCTCTCCTCTCTCCATGAAAAATATTTGAAACTTATTTGATAACAATTTTAGTTTTAATTTAATTTTTTAATTTATAAATAAATGATATAGTTGCTAATCTGTCGAGTGATTCGTGATTTAGTCCTTTTAATTTTTAAAATTCTCGATTAGCATCTATCCTTAATGCTCTGGAAATTCTTGATTATGTTATCTAAAATATAAAATCTATTAAAATGTAACTTTAAAGAAATTAATGTTATCGATGGACAAGTCAGATTCTTTTCATATGCAAATTGAATTTAAAATGTTAAGTTAGATTCAAGTGACATGTTCATTGATAAATGCAACTGGGTAAGGAAAGTTATAAATTTAAATTTTCTACCTCTACATATAATAAAATTACATATGATAATATCAAAAAAAAAGAAAAAAAAAACTTTTTAAAAAAGGTGGCATGTGCATATGTTTAAATATGTTTATGTAACAATAGTTTAAGTAGTATTAATAACTTTTAGTTTACTAGATAGAGACACATGGAATGCACATAGTTTCAAATGCTTACAATGTTTATGATATGATTTCTATGAAGAAAAAAAAATTGATTAGAGAATTTAATTTTACGTGGGTTCAATTAGTAAAATATTTGAGAAAGTACCTAAAACTATGTATTTATTGTGTAGGTAAAACTACGATTACCGGAAAGGTCTGAATTGAAAAAAAAAAAAAAAAAATGGTACGATACAGTTGTTTTAATTATATGTGTGTGTCATGGTATCTGGATTTTCCCTCTCCTCTCTTTGCTACCCAACAATGCCCTTTCTATTTTCTTCTTAAGAGAAGACATGTAAAAAAATAAATAAATACAATAAAATAAAATAACATAACCCACATAAATCAGAAGAAAAGGTACAATGAACATAAAAATTCTCATCTCTCATGACCCTTTTTATATTACTATATCAAAATAATTAAAAAAATTATTTTAAATAACAAAATTGTTGAAAATATTTTCAAATAATAGCAAAATATCACAATCTTTCAGCGATCGACTACTATTTGTGTCTATCATGACATAGATAAACACATATAGTTGTCTATCACAGATAAATAATAAGATTTTGTTATATTTGTAAATATTAGTTCATTTTCTTATATTTAAAAGCTATCCAAATAATAATTAAAAAAACAGAAATTTCTTTAAATCCCCTCCGTATCTTATCAAACTAAACTAAATGTTAAACCATAGTATTAAAGTTGCTTTTCTACTCTATTTCGTGGTTAATTATGTACTATTTGATTTTTTTTTAATCGTCGCCCAATGTCATGATGACATGTGTCTCTTCACTTTTTTATTTTAGATCTTTGTATCTATGCTTCTTTATATCAATCGTCTTCAATTTTGATGGAATAACATAACATAGAATTCCTCCTCGAATCTCTCCATCTTTTCTACTCAATATCTATTGTTCTCTTTCTTTAAAGAAAAAATAATTTAGAGAGTAGAAACTCACCCGGTTCTCATTACAAATGGAAGAGCCCTAAAGAATTCCTTTAGAGCATCGTCTAGTGAGAGCCTTGATGGTGGTGGCAACAAAAATGCCATTTGAAAAAAGCAACCAACGAAACAAAGATATGGAGGAGGATTGAGATCTCATAGGACATGGAGAATGAAAACTTCAATACTATTATTCTAAAATTCTTTCTATCATAGGACATTTTGAAAATGGAGATGGGCCAAAGAAGGACAAAAAAAAGTTTGTATTTATGGTGTGGAGGGACGTGTCTATAAAATTTGTAGTTAGGATGTGAAGGGATGTGTATATAAAACTTATAGTTATGATGCGAAGGGATATGTCTATATGAATTTTAGTAATTATGCCATCAAGTTGAAAAGGTGCTATATCCATTTTTTTTTTTTTTTGTTTTTTTTTTTTTTTTCCTTCTTGTTTAAAATGTGCTATATTTATTTTTTTTTTTTTTTGTTTTTTTTTTTTTTTTCCTTCTTGTTTAAAATGTGCTATATTTATTTTTTTTTTTTTTTTTGGTGATGTGTACGCGGAATATAGGAATTATTAAAAACATTATGGACTGTGAAGATAAAATAGGAATTCTCAAAAGTTTTTAGGGCAAAAAGGGAAGAGAATCCCCTCATTGCCCCTTTTAAAATAGTCTAGATAAATTAGTTGATCCTTCAAGGTTTCCATAAGCAAGATATATTTGTTCTTAGAGATTCGAATTTGGTCTAAAATTGGTCCCTAAAGTTTGAAATGACTATTTGAATGGTCCTCAAGTAGAATTGGAACACTAGTTCTTATAACATGCATAAAACAACGTGATAGTTAAAATATGTTGACTAGCTAGACTTAGCTAATATACATATTTGGTTAAAATATACTTTTGGACTTGTTTCGGTATTGAATGTTGTCCTCTAAACATTATTAGGAGAAGGTTTTGCCTGTGCAAAACTAAATTTGTATCGACAAGTACTCGTTGTCTCCACACTACACACAATACTGTTGACAAATGGGGCTTTTGCCAACAACATTACACAACATCAACAAAAGGATGGTCTATCTGGGTGCTCGGATCTTTACAACGGCTTCATCAGGAGAGGCCTTATTCTTATGAGGGTCTGATTGCCGTTAGGATAAGTTCGTTATGCAAATGATATAACTGAGAAAGGTAAAATCAATTTTTTTTTTAGTGAATTTAGTCCTTCAAAGTTATTTTTTAGTAAAATTGGTTAAATATATAATTTTCGTGCATGAAAATATATTATAAATATGTTTCCAAAATTTATTGTGAAAACTCTAATAGATAGTAAAATATTTTTGAAAAAATTAACAAGCTTTATACCTGCAATTTTCATTCACTCCAAACAAACTAGACCCAACCTATATTTTATATACAAACAGCAAATATACCAACTCACTTACACAATATTAGCTAGCTCACAATTACAAACCAACAATTACCCAACTCTTGCAAAACAACAACTTTACATATCTCCTGTAACCACCAACTACACAACTTCAATTTTTCAATCACACATTACTCTATCAGAATCAGATAATTACACAATGTATCATTTCTACTAACACTATCAACTATGCTACTACCCAACTTCAACAACGATATAACTCCAAAATTTCAATCACAATATCTAAATTAACAGCATCAAACCATCTCAATGAAACATCATAACACAAAATAATGAATCAAGTAATTTTTATTGATCAACTAGTAAAATAACTTCTCTGCAAATAATTATTATCTTGAAATTGAAACATATAAAGCCTAATCCTACGGTGGTGACAACGACAATGGTGATGACGACGAGGGAGGACCAAGTGTAGCTTGAGGGAGGGCGAACCGACAAGAGAAGACCGATGGTAGGGGCACCAATTTCGACGGCAAGAGAATGACTGCTTGCCTAAAGAGGATGGATTTTTTATATCCACAAGAAATAGGGTTTGAGGCCCAAAATGATGTCATTTTGGACCTTTTCTTGATGGTCAATGAACGTCAACCTACCTGCCTTTCTTGATGGGCAACACCCATCAAGGAAAGCCCATTTTACGCGCAAATTTCATTTTCGATTGTGTGCTTCGCTTCTTTGTTTGACATTGCCTGTAAAGCAATATATCTTCTTAAATGGGTCATGACCATGAAGAAAGGGTTTCCTTTATGGTGTTTTACCATCAACAAATCAAAAAATCGGGAATCCACTATTTTGACCTAACTTACGTACTTTTTAGTCAAGAAAAATATTTTTCTTGACATACATGTACGGCAAGTTAAATATAAACATTTATTGATGTTCTAAGACTACCAAGAAATGTAATTTTAAATTAATAAAAAATTTTAAAGCTCTAAATTAAGGTTTTTTTTTATGGTTTCTTTCCATTACCATCAAACTCGTGTTAAGAAAAGCAAAATTTGTAGTAGTACTACATTCTATTTTATGTTTTTGATTCACTAAATCCAACATATATGTGTCTAGTACAAAATTTGAATTTTGTTTCTAAAAACTATTTTAAGATTCACTAATCAAAACAGTGAAATTTTTAACAATAACATTTATATATTTTTAATATACGCAGCTTTTGAATTTAAAATTTTAAAATGTAGAATTACATTAAACAAAAATAAAATATTTAGAAATACAGTATATCATTATATAAATTCAATTCATTTTTTAAAACTAAAATGTGTATTATGTAATGTATTATAAATTATATAATATTAAAAAATGATTATTAAAAAAAATTAACAGAAAACATGTTTATAAATTAATTAATGATAGTTTAGAGTCAATCTAATATCTAGTGGATAACTACAATTAATTTTTATGTTTTATAAATATAATATCAAATATATTTCAAATAATTTTTTAAATTAGAATTCAATTTATGAATACATAGCTATCTGACACATATTTGAAAATATTAAATACAAATATTGAATTCTTTGTTTTCAATTTTTTTTCTAGATTTCCTACCAAACGAGACTTAAGATCTCAAATGATTGAACAGAATTTAATTTTAAGCTCTTTCACTCAAAGTATAAATCTTAAAATCTCAAATTATGTTCAAACCGCAGTTCATTTTCCTCCATACATATATATTATATTATGTTTTATGAAGTTTCTAGTTTTGTAAGTGTGTCTATTCCCCAAAATATATCCAAAAAAATTTTATACTATCGGAGTATGAGTTTTGGTCCTATAAATTGATTCTCACGTCAAAATATTTATCCAATAATATTAGATAAATTTTTTTTTAAGTTATAATAATTACTCTTGAACTTTGTCATCGGTTTAAAAGAATTTCTATATTTTTAAAAGTTATAATATTACTTTGAACTTTCCTAAATGTTTCAAATCTACCCTTATTATAATAAGAATCCTTTGAAATTTTTTCAAAAATTGAGACTTAAAATTGTGTGACAATGACCTACGATGATAAAGTGATTCAAAATTTTGTTCTAATTAGGTCCATGCCACAACTACACTATTTTATAACTCACTATCCGTCTAGAGTAGTATTGCAATTTTTGAAAACATAAAAATATTTTAAACATGGGTAAAATTAATGAGTATTTTTTAAAAATTTATTTGTTTTTATAAAAAAAAAATAATTTTAGTACGAACACAAGGTAGGACGAAAATACGTGGATTTTCAGGAATGTATATATAATATTGTGAAGAGAGAGTGAGGGTGGGGTCCACAACTTCCATCTCAAAGTATTGAATAATGTGAATATCTTGATGATTTTGTATAATTGCAATAAATCCCTTTGTATTCAAACCAAACGACAAACCAAACTTAATCACTATCTCACGGACACCTCTTTGCCTCATCTCACACGATGCCATATTCTCATTTCCCTACATTTATCATTTTTCATTTTTAGTTTCTATGTTTTAAATAATTCCAATCAAAATTAAATATTAATTTTAATTATACGAAGACTTAATCTTTAAAGTTTATAAACCATTTTAATTTCTAATATTTTTATATATTTAAAAATATTTATAGGTTAAAGATAAATAACTAATACAGTGACATTTTGCTATATTTAAAAATATTTTTAATAATTTTTTCATTTAAAATAATTATCCTACAAATAAATACTTATATAATTTAGCAATTGTTAATAAATAAAAATAAAATAAATTACAACTTTAGTCAAGATAATTTTTTAAAACTTGTGTCTAATAGGTTCCTTAAACTTTGAAAAATGGTTTACAAATTCTTAACTTTCAATTCTTTAATTAATAGATCTCTAGAGCTATATGGGAGACCATATCATTTTCAAGAAAAATAAGAAAAATACTTATGCGCATCTTGGTTGAAGCTACACTGTTACAACCCAAATCTTTAAGGTAAATCCTCCTATTAAGTAAATTTAAGTCATTATGCATGAAAAGGAAATTATAGTTATTTATATGTATTTATGTATTTATTTAGTTTAAGGAGGAAAGTTTTAAACTTTGCATTTATAGTGGTTGGTGAATCTTAGGTGGATTTAAGGAAATTGTTGGGAATTGGCAAAAGATAGCTTAATTTGGGGCAAATAAAACAAAATAAATGAATTTAGTAAAGAATATTTTATTTTAAAGATAGCTCTCGGACTCTCGCTCAGAATTTGGTATAGTCCGTACCTTCAGTCGCCGGACCAGTATTCCCTAAGTAAGTATCTCAAACCTAAGTAGGTTAGTGGCATGTTTTGGCAATTATTTGGGAATTCGAATTAATTGGTACATCTTAATAGGTGGTCGGCGATTGTTTTAGTCCGTAGGGTCGGAGGAAACTGCGAGTTTGGTCACGTTCGGGTAAGGACTCTCTTGAACAAATTTTGAGTTTGCTTATGATAGGTTAGGCTTGATGAATAACTTAAGTTATGGGAATTTTATTCCCAGTTTGTTCAGGAATTTTACAAAGGGTGCAATGTGGTTAGCTTTATGGATCAACTCTCAGGTAAGTGATCTTACTACCTGAACCGCCTTCGGGCCTTATGTTTAGTTGCCATGATATAGTAGATTTTCAAAGCCATGTATGATTTAAGATGCTTGTATGAAATTTTCATGTCTTTAAGTTGTATGTGCCTGATAGTGTATAAGTTTATACTATGAGATGTTTATGAACAGTACTGTTAATGTATGAATTCATAGAATGGAAGGAGTGTGAATTTGATTGAACATGTATGATGGGTAGTGGTAACTCCCCTACGTTGGTTGGATGTCCACAGGAGGTTGTGTTCCTTCAGGATCACTAGAGGATGTGTTCCTTCGGGTTCACTAGAAGTTGTGTTCCTTCGGGATCACCAGAGGATGTGTTCCTTCGGGTTCACTAGAGGTTGTGTTCCTTCGGGTTCACCAGAGGTTGTGCTCCTTCGAGTGCACTAGAGGTTTGTGTTCCTTCGGGATCACCAAAGGTAAGATCATGTTTAATGCACCTAAAGGACCTAGGTGCCTAGCCCGACTCCGGTAGTGGGGTCACTTACTGAGTAATATAATTACTCAACCTTTCATCTTATATGTTTTTCAGGTAAAGGAAGGAATGCGCCGGCGAATGACAAGAAGAATCATTGATGGCATCACGGGACCCATAGTAGCTTCAGCGTAGTCATGCATGTTTTTACTAAAATTGTTGTCCAACTATCTAATTTTGTTTTGAGACTTGTCTATTTATTAATTATGTGGATTTTTCATTCATGAAGTTTCTTTTATTGATTTTAGGGGTACACCGAACCAAAATTTCTTTTTTATTTATTAATGTGTTATTTTCTTGAGTTAATATAAGTAGGAATTTTCATGAAAAGCTTTGATCCTTCTTCACTATTCAGTGTAATGTCGTTCTTTGAAGTTTTGCATACATTGAGTAATGGTCCAATTAGTTTGTATAAGTTGGTTCATTACATATACTTTATTGTGTAACTAAACTTTTTTCTTCTTAAAGTTATTTTATTTTATTTTATAATGTAATTAAAGTGAGCAGCATAAAAATTGATGTAGCGAATAACGCATCCAAATATTTATCAATTTTGATGAGCCAATACATAAAAATTGAATAAATTTAAGCAGAGAAATATATATCATGGATTATCACACTTACCTGGACAACAACTTCAATATTCCCCCTTTGGATGTTAAAACATAGAACCATATAATACTGAAACATCAACCCAAATTTGTTGAGCAAAACAAACAAGGTTCATGGTAGTCTTATATGACAATTTAGGCTTCTTTCTCGTAATGATTTGGTTTTTTAAAAATTAAGTTTATTTTCCCTCAATTTCCTATATCTTTTTTCATCCTTTTTAAATAAAAGAGTTGAATTGTTATCCAAGAACAAAAACATGTTTGTAAGAACTACTTTTTAGTTTTCAAAACTTAACTTGGTTTTTGAAGACATTGATAAGAAATATGTAACAAATCAAGAAATTTAGTACCTATTTGGTAGGAAATTTGAAAACAAAAATTTAAAAACAAAAGATTCTCAAAGTCGTATTTCATGTTTGTATGTGTTTGGTAGAAGATATGATTATGATTTAAATAATTATTTTAAATGTGTCTGATATTATATCTATAAATTATAAATTAACTAGTTGTAGCTATCCACTAAATATTCGGTTAACTATAAATTATTATTTATAATTAATTTATGAGTATATTAAATTTTTTGCGTAATTATTATTTTGTAATATGATATAATTTATAATACATTACATTCCCATAATTTATTATTTTTAAGAAAAAAATAAATTGATTTTATAACATAGAAAACTATATTTCTAATAGTTTTTATCATTATTTAATACAATTTTGTATTTAAATTTTTTTTTTTTTTCATAATTTGCAATATTTTGATCAGATAATTAGAAAAGAGTTTTTAAGAACATAATCCAAATTATGATAGGTTGAACACAATAAATTTTAACCAAACAAAATCACCCTTAAACACAAAAAGATGTATTAGATATAAAATTAAGAATTGAAAATAAAGAGATATTAAAAGTTTGGGGGTACACTTGGTAATTTAACCTCTGTTTCTATAAATAATTAATGAAGTTGACTTTGGAAGAAGGCAATTATTATATTTTTTTCAAATGGGAAAAAAAGTAAAGTGTGACACCATTTTTGTTTAATATAAATAATGTGTCTCACATGGATATTTGTTGCCAAAGCCTTAGTACCATCTTCCCCTTCCCCCTTTGTGGAGATCTATTGTGTTTGTTTCCCAAGAAAACATGGGTCTCAAAGTTTTCTTCCTCTCCTTCAAGTTGTTGCTTCTCTTTCTGGCTTTCTCCTTTCTCCTTTCTCCTTCTTCTGCTGTTCCCACCACAAGTAACCCCTTAATTTCTCTCTCTCATAATTAATTCAATCTCTTTCTACTAATTTTCTCTAATCAATTTTCTTGCCTACCAGGAATCCTCAAATCAACTGCCCAAGATTTGGTTTTTCAGGTCTCTTTCTCTATTTTTCTCAAGATTTTTATTATTTTTTTTTTTTTTTGTGAAAGTTTCTTAGGAACCAAACATGTGTGATGTGGAAATTGAAGTGTGTTTTCATATATAAATTCTTCTTTTTTTTTTTTTTTTTTTTTTTTTTAGGATAATACAATTAATGATGTTAAATTCCAATTGATTGATGGAAGCAACCAATTTATGGTACAGTTAGATTCCAAATCATGTACTTGTCATGTTTGGGATCTTGATGAAATTCCATGTGCCCACGTACTTGATGTTCTTCATGGGCACAATATGCATACTTACTCTTATTTTTAAGTATCTTTTGTCAATTACCTTGATTTCATGTTATACTAATTTAGTTCGTCCAGTTGGGAACCATGCGAATGGATGTTTATAGGGATTGACGCGAATATATTGCNGCAAGACCATAATTTAGCAAGCCCAGATTACCATTCGATTATTAACGATTTTATTTTTACTTCTTTGTGTTTAAATGTTAAATATATATATATATATGTATTTTTGAATCTTAACCAAATTTTAGAAATAAAGGGGTTAGTATTTCAAAATTTATTCTTTTTATTTCTATAAACTTTGGTTAAGATTTCAAACAAACAATTGTTATGGGATGCCTTTGTAGAGATAAAAATAGGTAAGAAGTTTATTAGAAAATTGAAGGAATGGAAAAGAAAAGAAAAGGGAAAGGGCAATTCTGTCTTTTTACTTACTTTGTTTTAGTCTCCTAATAAATGAGTGGAATGGTTTACTTTTGTGCAGAAAAAATTAGTATTTGTTTGGACTCTTTTCCTTTGTAATATATATACAACTTTATTGGCTTAATTATTGTTTATCTGATTCAATTCACTAGTTTGTGTACAACTTTGTTTTGTAACAGATTTTTTTTTTCTTTTTTTTAATTATAATTTTAATCCCTATACTTTTACCTTTGTTTCACTTTTATTTCGTTTTTAGTCATTTTTACTAAATTTGATAATTTATACCCATATATGCTTACATCAAAACATACCAATGTTCTTAATATTGATAAGAGTAATAAAAATGAGCACTACTTAAGTGCAGTCTAGATACTTTCCTTCCTTTATATTAACAAAAATATTATTTTTTAAATTATTTTTTTAAAAAATTAATAATTAACACGTGTCAATTTTTAGTTGGGTGTAACATAGGTTGTACAATAGATGGATTTGGGTGTAACCTACACCAAGTATTTTTCATAAAAAATATAATATTGCAAATTATTTGTAAAGATCTTGTAAATGAACTTAATAATGCAATATTTTAATATAATAACATAAAAATCTGACAAGACATATTGGTTAGTATATAAGAGTTTGAGTATAAATTTTGATAATTTGTATTTGAGGTTGAAATGAAAATGGATATTATTTTATTTTTAACAAGTACAATATAAAGAAATTTGTTAAACTTTTTCTTTAAGGGTGCCACCACAAATAACTTAGGCTCAATTAAATAAGAATTTCTTCTAAATATAGCAAGATGAGCCAGACTATTTATAAATATAAAATAATTATATTGTCTATTTAAACTTTTCTATATTTGTAAATAGTTCTATATTTTTTTATTTATAATAATTTTTAATTTTATAATTTTTTTTTATATAATTTTTAGTTTTTAAAATTTGTTCTTGTTTTCTTCCCAATTTCTTAACCATGATTTTTATTCTTCCTAAGTAAACATTGAATTCTTAACCAAATTTCAAAAACAAAATTAACAAGTTTTCAAAAACTATTTTTGTAGTTTTTCAAATTTTGCTTGATTTTTTAAAACACTACTAATGTTGATGGCAAAATCTAGACAGGATAGCTCATCTGACCTTCACGTACCCTCAACGACAAATTTGTAATTTGGAGAGGAAAGATGACCTACAAAATATAGAAAAAGAGAAACACTTGTGTTATGCCTGCCATAGCCACCTATTTTTATTTTGCTTCATTTACATTAATTTTGTTTTTATATTGATTTGTATCCTAATTTTTCAAATCTAATTTTGATTGTTATCCACTTTTTTTATGCTAATTTTTACCTTTTTTTTTTTAACTTTTATTTTAGTTTGGTTAACCAATTTAGTTAGGGTAAAAAAGCAAAAAAAAAAAAAAAGGGGAAAAAAAAGGTTAAAATTAAAAATTAAACTTTTTTTTTATTTAAAAAAAATTTAAATAGTATAGAAAAGGATTTGATTAAAATGATTTATTTTTTAATTAAAGAAAGAGTTAAATTTTAAATTTAAAATATTTTTTTTTCTTTTTTTCAAATCAAAATGTTTATTAGTTTTTTTTTTTTGTTTTATCTAATATTTTTTTAAATTAAAAAAAAAGAAAAATTTTAAGAAAAAAAAAAAAATATTATATTTATTTAAAAAAAATTTAAATAGTATAGAAAAGGATTTGATTAAAATGATTTATTTTTTAATTAAAGAAAGAGTTAAATTTTAAATTTAAAATATTTTTTTTTCTTTTTTTCAAATCAAAATGTTTATTAGTTTTTTTTTTTTGTTTTATCTAATATTTTTTTAAATTAAAAAAAAAGAAAAATTTTAAGAAAAAAAAAAAAATATTATATTTATTTAAAAAAAATTTAAATAGTATAGAAAAGGATTTGATTAAAATGATTTATTTTTTAATTAAAGAAAGAGTTAAATTTTAAATTTAAAATATTTTTTTTTCTTTTTTTCAAATCAAAATGTTTATTAGTTTTTTTTTTTTGTTTTATCTAATATTTTTTTAAATTAAAAAAAAAGAAAAATTTTAAGAAAAAAAAAAAAATATTATATTTATTTAAAAAAAATTTAAATAGTATAGAAAAGGATTTGATTAAAATGATTTATTTTTTAATTAAAGAAAGAGTTAAATTTTAAATTTAAAATATTTTTTTTTCTTTTTTTCAAATCAAAATGTTTATTAGTTTTTTTTTTTTGTTTTATCTAATATTTTTTTAAATTAAAAAAAAAGAAAAATTTTAAGAAAAAAAAAAAAAAAGATAACATATAGTTAAAAAAAAAATAGTTTGGTTAATATTATTATTTTTGTTTTTTTATTATTTCTTTCATTTCATTTTTTTTGTCACTTTAATATATAAGTTAATAGTTGTTTAAGTTTGTTAATATTTTTAATTATTTTTTTTAATAGTTGTTTAAGTTTGTTAATATTTTTAATTATTTTTTTTTAAAAGAAAATCTATCTAACTATGGATTCTAGAAATATTTGGGAGTTTAATTTCTCATGATTTTGAGGTGAGAAAGTTGATTCTATTAAAGTTCTAGATCGACCTCTAAATGGCATACAAATTACATCATTTAAAGTTAAATTCAAAATATAAGATATAAATATGTATTTTAACAGAATCTATTCCTAGTGAAAAATCATTAAAACTAATTTTTTTCTATATATAAAAAAGGTAGCTTTTACATTTTGGTTTCTTTAAAGTTCTACAGTTTCACTAGGATACTATATTTTTTAAACTAAATAAATGTTCTCTCCATTTTTTTTAATATCAAACTATTTACAAATATAGTAAAATTTTACTTTTTATATATGATAGACCGCGATAAACCCTGCTAAAGTGATAGATGTCTATATCATAAATAAAAAGTAAATTTTAGTTATATTTATAATTATTTTCAACAGTTTTTCTATTTTTAAAAGTATCCCAAAAAAACAGTTCAAAAGATACTTGTAGGTAATTTCCGAAAATAGATTTTAGAATCAAATAATTAAATTGTGTTGCTCTATGAATTAAATTATGATCCAAATAAATTTTTTTAGTACAACAATAATTATAGTCTATATAGATAAAGAGAATTAAATCTCTACCTCAAGAGAAGAAAGACATCAATTATTGTTGAATTAAATTCATATAAGATAATACAAGTTGACTTAATTTTAATAATATTTTAAAGTTGGTCTAAACAAAAGTATATAAAAATCATTTAAACAATTTTTTAATTAACATAAGAATTATAGTGTTCATAGAAATCATTTCAAGAAATTTTCAACTAATATAAGAACTCTGTTATTTTTTAAAACTTATTTAGAAATATTTAGTTAATTTAAAACTTATTATTAAAATATTATACTTTTATTCCTTTTGTATTTTCTGTAAAAACGAGGTGTAGTGGTGTACTACGACTACAATTGCTCAAATTTTTTTTGGCAAGTCAAGTATAAGATGCCATAATCATTGATTATATTACTTGTGCAAATGTGTATTAATGAACAAATCTTTTTCGCAACCTTTAAAGAAATTACTACTTTAGTTATGCATCTCAATTCTAACGTTTAACCACATCTCTAAAGAATAAGAAATTTGTTTGAATTTTTTAAAAAAAACCAAAATATTTACAAATATAGCAAAATTTTATTGTCTATCGTGATCTATTGCAATCTATTATAGATAGATTGTGTATTTTACTATTTGTTATAAATATTTTCACCAATTTTGCTATTTAAGATAATTTTCCAATTTGGTCATAGTATTCATTACAAAGTTTTTTTGAAAAAAAAAAATCAATCTAAAAGGATATAAGAAATAAATCATGTCCTCATATTGGTTGTTTATCCTCAAATCAATCTCCGTAATTCCACACCTTAAATATCATTTTCTAAGCTCTTCATGGTCCCTTTGCCCTCCAATTTAGTCCAAATAATAAACGGCTAACTTTCTCAAATTTATCATGCAACATTTTCTTTACTACAACAAATAATATGAATTTGACCAACCTCCCAAATTTCAAGATTTTTTATTTTTTTTTCAGTGTTGATAACATATTTTACGGGCTATTTTATGGCTTATTTATTTAGTCTTGGTGATTATATAATTTATGAAAAATAGTATAAATAAAAAAATATAAAACTATTTATAAATATGGAAAAAAAATTATATATTAGTCATAAATCGCGATAAACTTCTATTGCTGGAGCGATAGAAGTCTGTCGCAATCTAGATAGAGCCCTATATTTATTAACTTATTTATTTAGTATCATTAAAGCATCATTTAAGGAGAAAAGAAATAATTAATTAATAATATTATTTAAGTATTCTAAAAAAAACATTAAAAATAAATATAATTTAAAAGATTAATGATGTTGATTAACGAAAAATATTTATTCATTATGTTGTAGGTGTATAATTCAATTAAATATTAAGTCTATATTATTTTGGGATGTTTTAAAAAATAAAAAAATTATTGAAAATTTACAAATATAACAAAATTTTATTTTTTATTTATGATAAACAACGGTAGATTCAAATAAACATTTATCATTTTATCATATAGACACAGATAGATGTTTATTTTGGTCTATCGCAGTCAATCAAAGATAAAAAGTAAAATTTTACTATATTTGTAACTAATTTGATATTTTCTATTTATAATAATTTTCCGTAATATATAACCAATTAAATGGTTGGCCTTTACTATACAACGAGTTTTATTTAAAAATTGCAACCTTATCAATCATTAATTCCAATATATTCGAACCATTCCAGGATTATATT
This sequence comes from Citrullus colocynthis, assembly GCA_031780015.1. Classification (NCBI taxonomy): domain Eukaryota; kingdom Viridiplantae; phylum Streptophyta; class Magnoliopsida; order Cucurbitales; family Cucurbitaceae; genus Citrullus; species Citrullus colocynthis. Next base: position 1,332,109 of record QLSR01000081.1, read on the forward strand.
TTAATGTAAGAAAACAGCAATAATAACAATGAAATAACATGTCTAAACAATATGATGGTTTGTTTTATATTATAAGATTAAATTAAAGAAGTTAATCAGTAGTCATAATCAATCACTCTTTCGCGTGAAGGATTTAAACATATATTATGTATACATTATTACAACTTTGATCACAATTTTAAAATTAACCAATAATATCAGATTTGGTTTGGATTGCTCTAGCTAGCTAGTAGTTAGAAAATGGCTTTGTAAATGTGGCCACTGAGGTAAAGTTGCGTTGGGTAAATTTTAATCTTTGTTGAGATGCACCAATATGGATGGCGAAAGTTGATGATGTTCCATCTAAGATGGATCCTCGTCTCAACAATAGATCATTGACTTGTCGTAAGACCTGACACTGAGAGTTAAGATTTGATTCAAAGTGGCATTGAAGTTAGAATGCATAAACTACGTAATTTTGTGAAATAATTACAACCCGTCTTTGCTCAATGGATACAAAACACCCATGCTTTAGCACCTAGTAAATTAACAATACCCCCCCAGAACCGTATAAGAAGTTTTCTCCTCGTACATAGGGCTAAAGAGAGAGCCAAAAGAGGATCTTTTACCTCTTATGTCAAAGTTGTTAACTTTTTTTTTTTTTTTTTTTTTTAAAATTTTCAAGTTTTGAGAGAAAAAGAACATCATAAAATGAAGCAAAGAAGGTATGCGTGCTACATTAGAGCCTTTAAGTCTAATACCATAATGATATGAATTCTCTTGGACAGTAACCTTAAACACATGCCTTTAATTATATGACTCTCAGGACATTAAGCGTACCCAAAGATCACTTGTACATATACTTAAATATGAATTCAAAGAAAAATCAATGAGTGACTGTCATAATATGACTTGAAAACTGACTTTGGACCTTTGAAAACGCACACACAAAGTTTCATTCATAAATCTATCATAAACAAGATGCCTTCAAAACCTAGAAAAGATCTTTAAAAAAGATTTTAATAAATGAGAGAGAGAGAGAGAGAGAGAGAGAGAGAGAGAGAGAGAGAGAGAGGAAACTTAGAAAAGTTGGCCTATGCCTAGTGCCTACAACAAATCCATGAATTGCAAAGTTAAATGTCTAATCTATTCTACCCAAACTTAAAGCTTATAACATGTAACTTAAAATAACATTGGGGCCAAGAATGATGGACTTAAAGCCCATACAACAAAGGCCCGAACTAAAGTCTTAAACACAAATTGCAAGAATTTTGGGTAAGAAGAATAGATATATTTAAACACAGGTTATAATATCATTTATGCTCCTATGCTTTAGAGTTTATTGCATTTTAGTCCCCATACTTTTAAATATTCAATTTTAGTCCATATATTTTTAATAAATCTTAAATTTAGTCATTATTATTAGTTTAATGTAGATTTTTCATTACTTTTTTATTTTTTCTTAGCATTTTTATTATAATTTTTGAAAACATATTCACATATTGTGTTTCATTGCATGAAAATTATTATGATTATATGATCAATTTTAATAAAAATTAACTTTGAGAGACTAAATTTAAGATTTATTGATAATACAGGAGCTAAAATTAGACATTTAAAAGTATGTGCACCAAGGATAGGCCAAGCTAGGCTTATTGGGATTTCCGTGCGCACCGTCCTTTCGATCGAGCGTGGCATGGAGAAAGAAAGAAAGATATTTTTAAATAACAAAAATATATAAATACATTCTTTTTAATCTTCTTTTCTTTCCACGTGTTCAGTCGAGAGGAGTCAAAGCGGTTCCTAGTCGCATGTACACGTTCAATGGAGGAGGTGCCTCCATTGTGCACAGACATTTGGTCTTCGGGGACTATAAAAGCTGCTCCTTTCCTCACTTCCAAATCACTTCATTTATTTTTATTTCGTTTCCTCTCTTCTCCCAAAATAAATTCTCTTAAAGGTTCTCTCACGATTTTTATTTTTCACGTTTTTCGAGCAAAGGTCTGTAGGGTGTTAAATCTTCAATCGATTTAGCTGCAATTTCGATTAACTGTTTTTTGTTGTTTTATCATGGGGATGACATGACAAGTTGTTGAACTGCTTGCACTCTAGCAGAGCCGTGAAACGTCTTAAAGAGATCGAGCTCCGCGACTCAGCCTTTCACGAGTTTCTGTTTTGCTAGTTCTGTAGGTGTCGTTCGTTCCTAATGGCTATCATTCGTGCTATCAGTAACTGTCACTTGCTGTCCATCAGAATTGTTATTCCAACAATCTATCATAAACAATTGATTATTGATATGGTACAAAACTAAAACAGTGGAAGATTGACTCCGTAATTATCTGGAAGTTTCTCATGGGACATTGTCACGATGAAAATGATTTATCTTATAAATTTTGTTTATGATATATCAAAAAAAGCATAGATAAGGTTTTTATTTGGTGCTCTCTACATTTCAAGATATCCTAATATATGGTTGCATATAGCCTTCCCACTTGTGCAAAACAATGTTTTGTAAAAGAAATTTGATTAGAGGACCACTCATTGTGGGGGTGGGGTTCACCAACAAGAAAGTCTATTTAAAATTATAAATGTAATTTCGTCTGAGTTTACATTGATACATGAATGAGTTGATATCACATCCAAATGAGAGATATCTTAAGTATATGAAAGGTACACATTCCTTTCTAGTAGTTCAATCATAAAAACTTCAAAGTTAAATATTTTTAGCTTAGATCATATTAACTTTATGTTAGATGACTTCCTGAAAATTTTTTTAAAAATTAAAGAAATGAGTGAGAATAAAATATGTTGCACAAAAAATATCATAACCATATAACGTGGAATTCAAATTTCCAATTGTGGACTTGGAGGGTTACAGCGAGACCACTCATCTTGAGTTCATGCCCTACTCTTCCATAGGGAACCCATCTTCATCTTATATGTTAATTTGTTATCTTTTGTTTTAGAATATTAAATTTTAGTAATTAATATAGATTTTTTATAATATTAAAATAATGTATTAATATAAATTTGAAAACTGTATATCAATTAATCAATTACGGAAATGAGAGATGAAACTTCTAATTAAAAAAAAAAAAAAAAATTATCGTTAAACTAATTCTAACAATAAAGAATCTCAACATTAAAATAAAATTTAAACGTAGTTAAAAATGAGATAACGATTGTCCAAAACGTAATAAACAAAAGTGCTTTAAAGTATTGACTACTCAACTAAAATTTGAAACTAAGACAAAGTAAAAGTCCAAAAGTTAAAAGTTGGAAAAATGGCATTTCTTTTAGAAGCAAAAAGGACTTTATTTCACTTTGTTTCTTTTTTTTCTTTTATTATTATTATTATTATTTATTTTTTTATTTTGTTATTTACTATATTTAGATGAATAGCAATATGTAATTTCATCAATGTAAATATAGCATATATTTTCCAAAAGAGAAGAAGAAGAAAAAAGAGTTAAAGTTTAGCTTTTTTAAACTTTGGTTAAAATACAAGTTAGCCTTATAATTTGGGATAAAGCTTCAATTTAGTTTTAACTTGATTCCTACCATTAGGGTTTAGTTTAGATTAACCTCATAAATTGGTTTTATCTTTAATTCAAAAAAGAATATATCCATAATAATATTTTATAATATTTATCTAAATAACATTAAATATTTTTCAAAAAATTAGTTTAACCATATGCGTAAATACATGAAGGTTCATATCATGATCTATTATTGAAATTATATCTTAACCAATTAATCTAAGTTCTAATTGACTAAATAATATTAGAGGTTGAACCAATCCTTAAACGAAAAATTTTTTTAAAAAAAGAAAAAAAAACTTGATTGGGTTAATTTTATTTAATGAATGAATGAATGAACTATTATTATTATTATGGTAATGAAAAAGAATGGATTTTGGAGTGGGGGTGGGATCCATGTCACAAAAGTAGACACATCTAACCACTAACCCATTTTAGGTTAATCTTTATATGTTGTGTGTGTGTGATAGAGAAAAAAGATGAGGATGGAGATTGGTGTCGCAATTGGGAGCATAAACAACCAAATAGGATCCTTTTCTTCATTCTCCAACTCTCTCAAATTTGCCACAAATTTCTTCTTTATTTGGAGGTCCCATTTGTGCCTTTTGCATGTTGGGCCACCTTCAATTAGGTGTGGCTCTAAAATAATTCATTTTCCTCCTTTCTTTTTTTGTCTTTTTATTTGGATATAACTACCCACCCACGCGCATACATATATATATATTTCTTTAACAATATATAAGGTGGAAGATTCGAACTATTAACCTTTTGGTCGAAATCATTTGTATTGACTAGTTAAATTATCTATTTATGTTTCTCGTTTGGCCATAAAATTATGTAGATGTATTATTATTATTTTTTTTTTTTTGTTTCTTATACTTTTATACATATAGTTTTTAATAAGAAAAAATGACATTGCGTTTTAGTTTCTTGATTTTTAGATAGTAAAAGAAAAAGGAGAATAATTTTGTGAAATTATTTCTTTCCCTTTTTTTTTCTTTTTTTAGGAAATTAAACTCAAACTACATGTTTAGTCATAACTATTAAGCAAAATATATATACATATATAGTTAGTCCCATTTTGTAAAGAAAAAAAAAAAAATCAATTTTACTCTAAACTTTTAATTTCATATTTATATTTTGATCAAGTGTTATAGTGTTATAATTTGTATCATATGTTTAACTTCTACTATAGTCATTAACTAATTTTAATCTTTTTTTAAAAAAATAATGCAAGGGATTTTCAAAACTCATTAACTTTAACAAAGTTCAAGTCCTAATAGCAATATACAAAATTAAGAAATGTCACTTTTGCATCCACATAAACCAAATAGATCAAGACAACCACACACTTCGAAGGACGACCAAAGTGTACTTTGCACAATTATTTACACGATGTAACAATCCCAAATCTATTAAATAAATTTAAGTTATCATGTATGAAAAGGAAAATATGATTATTTATTCATGCATTTATTTAAGCTAAGATGGAAATTTCAAAATTTGAGTTTAAGGAAATTTTTGGGATTTAGAAAAGGATGATTTTATCTTAGGGCAAGTAAATTAAGGTGATTAATTTTTGGTAAGATTGGATAATTGAAATAAATCTTAGTGGTAGAAGATTTTATTGGATTTTATTTGATTTGATTTTATTTGGTTGGAAAAGAAAAGGGGAAAAGTGGAAGGATTTGGGAGTTAGGGTTTTGTTTTATTTAAACCCTCGGTTTGCGTGCCATTAAAAAAAAAGAAAAGGAAAAAGGAATTTCCTTTCTCTCTCTCTTTCTCGCGCCGCACTTTCCCCCCCCCCCCCCCNTTCCCCCCCCCCCCCTCGTTTTTTTCTTCTTCTTCTCCTCGCAACAGCGCCACCGCCAGCCTTCTTTTCTTCCTTTCTCTTCCTCTCCGTCGGTTTTTTCTCTCCCTCGCGTCGACTGGACCGCCGCCGCCGCCGGGCTCTCCGTCGGTTTTCTCTCTCCCTCGCGTCGACTGGACCGCTGCCTCCGCCGGGCTCTCCGTCGGCAGCTTTCTCTCTCCCTCGCGTCGGCTGAACCGCCGCCGCCGCCTCCCAGCGTCAGTCGCTACCGCCGCTGGTTCTCTCTCTCTCGCGCCGCCGGTCCTCCTCCGCAGCCGTTTCAGTCAAACGCTCGCCTGACTGCTCGTCACCGAACCGGTAACGTTTGGGTGAGTAACTTGGACCCAGGGTTAATTTTGTGGCATAATTTGGTAAACTTTTGGTGATACGGACTTATGTGGTTAAAATTCTTTTAGGTGACCGGAAGTGGCGTCGGGGTAAAAAGGATTGGTGGCAACGGTGAGTTAAGCCACGCTTGGGTAAGGACAGTTTTAAATTTATTTGGAATTAAATGGTGGTGGGACTGGACTTATGGACTGACTTAAGTTGGGAAATTTTTTTTTATTTGCAATTGTCCAGGAATTTTACAAGTTCTGCCGTGTGGTTACCTTATTTGGATCAATCCTCAGGTAAGTGGACTTACTACCTGAACCGCCTTCCCGCCATATGTTTAGTTGCCATGATGAGTAGAATTTCTAAGCCCCATGTGTATAGCATGCTTGTATGAGTAGAAATTTCTAAGCCCCATGTGACATAGTATGCTTGTATGAAATTCCCATGCTTAATGGATGTATGTGAATGATGATGCATATGCTTATAATATGAGATGTTTTAAACAGTACTGTTAATGCATGAATTTATGGAGTGAAAGGAGTGAGATTTTAATTGACCCATAAGGTGGGTAGTGGTAGCTCCCCTACGTCGGTTGGATGTTCACCAGATATTGTGGTCCTTCGGGGTCACCAGAGGTTGTGTTTCTTCGGGTTCACCAGATATTGTGGTCCTTCGGGGTCACCAGAGGTTGTGTTCCTTCGGGTTCACCAGATTTTGTGGTCCTTCGGGGTCACCAGAGGTTGTGTTCCTTCGGGTTCACCAGAGGTTTGTGGTCTTTCGGGATCACCAGAGGTTTGTGTTCCTTCGGGATCACCAGAGGTAAGAGTTCCTTCGGGGCTCCAGAGGTTTGTGGACATCCAAATCCAACTGTAGGGAGAGTATAACCAGTTCCCTATAAAAGTATGCTAGATATGTCTGTCTTAAGGCTAATGCACTTAAAGGACTTGGGTGCCAGTAGAACTAGTTTTCCTATAAAAGTATGTTAGATATGCCTGTCTTAAGGCTAATGCACTTAAAGGATTTGGGTGCCAGTAGAACTAGTTTTCCTATTGAAGTATGTTGATATGCCTGTTGTATAACTAATGCACTTAAAGGACTTGGGTGCCTAGCCTGGCTCCGGTAGTGGGGTCACTTACTGAGCAATATAATTGTTCACCCTTTTATCTTATTTTTTTTCAGGTAAGGGAAAGAACGTGCTGGCGAATGACAAGAGGAATCCTTGATGGCTTCACGGGACCCATAGTAGCTTCCGCCTAGCACTGCATTTTTTTTTAGGCTTGTCTTTTATTTTGTATATGGATTTTGTTTTTGTTTTCTGTTCATGGAATTTTGTTGATTTTATTAGGGGTACCCCGAACCAAAAATTCTTTCTATATGGGTTAAATAAAACAGAAATTTTCGTAAGTAGCATTGTTTCTTTCTTATTACTCAGCATCGGGTCTTTTCTTGAAATTTGCATGCATTGAGTAATGGTCTGATTAGGATGTATTAGTCGGGTCGTTACACACGAGATTTGAACAAAACTAGATAAATAAATAAGTATAAATAAAAATAAATTTATGTAAAATAAACTTAATTTTGTATTGATTGTGTATGAAGCAGGGTAGGATGTAAAAATGTAGGATCCTAATAATTCTGTCTTTTGTACGTATACTTGATTCGATGGTTGAAATACTAGTTTCCAAAGTTAAATCTTTAACTTGTCTTTAAAGTCTTTGGTTTTCAAATTTTTTTTTTCTTTAAATTAAAGTATTAAGAAATCTTCAAGTATCTTCGGTCATTCAATAGTTTTGATCTTCATTGTTACAAAGAGTCCTAAATCTTCGAGAGTTTCGAAGTTTTTTTATTTCTTCAAGTTTTTTAGTGCTTTTGAGTTTTGATTATTTTTCTAGACCTTTTAAATGACGAGACCTCCTCAATTTATATAGCTTTTCATGGTACATATTATTGAGCTTGAACATTGATGGCTTTTTTCTCCTAACTATTTGAATTTTGGGTTAACTATAGGACTAGGATATTAAAAAATATCAACTTTATCAATAACTAAGTCATTTCAGCTCCAAAACCATATTTCAAATTACTATTATACCTATTGTAGTGTTTCTGGAACTAAAATTGAAAAATTAAGAAAAAATAATAATAATAATAATAATAATAATAAATAAATGGATTATATTTCTCCACAACGGTTGACGTTTTCCTCTAATGCTCTACAACTTCCACTATATCTATTAATCAAAAAATAGATTTACTAGGGCCTTTTCCAGTAACAAAGAAAAAAGGAAAATAAAATAATAATTTCCTAATTTTACATGATCAATTGGACTTCCTAAACCCTTGCATTTAAAAATAAAAATAAAAAAAATCCTAATGCTATTTTAGCAAGAAGCAGTAATTTATTCTCATTTTCCCCCTAATTTTACGATACTTGGTTTATATTTGTATTTTTTTATCTATTTGTTATATTCTACCGTTATATTCCATAAATGTGGTTATATTAATTAATATAAGATGCATATATTATTCAATTTCAAGTTTATATTTTATAAATATGGAAATCAGCAACTTATAAAAAAAAATATATAAATAAATATAAAAAAATTTTATTGGCTATCAGCGATGAACTGTCATGAATTTCTATCACTCTAGAGAGTAAAAAAACATTAGTTGAGATGTAATTGTTAAGTAAATATTATGGTTTTTCATTATATATATATATTTATTTATTTATTTATTATTTTTTTTTCTTTGCCAAATCTAAAATTGTTTGATTTTAGTAATAATATAGCTAAATTATTACAAATAAAAAAAAAAAAAACTATTTATTATTGCAGTTGAATCCCAAAATAGTTACTATCTTAAAAAGTTTCTTAGCTAGAGAATTATTTTCTTAACTATTTTGTCCTAAATGGAAATAATAATCTAATAATCTTCAATATATCCCTTACTTAATTATTATTCTTTATTACATATAAAATAAAATTTCATCCCGAATAATAAAAGGGAGTTTGGAATTCTAAAATTTGCCACAATTTATAATGTAGGTGGTGGTTACATAATAATGTACTTACGATTCGGTGGCTCTTCATTATTTATTATTTAAATAGATATATAATTGTAAATTATAGTTAATTACAGAAAATTATTATAACTAAAAAAATATATCAAATTATTTATAAATATAAAAAAATTTTATTGGCTATCAGCGATGAACTGTCATGAATTTCTATCACTCTAGAGAGTAAAAAAACATTATTTGAGATGTAATTGTTAAGTAAATATTATGGTTTTTCATTATATATATATATTTATTTATTTATTTATTTATTTATTATTTTTTTTTCTTTGCCAAATCTAAAATTGTTTGATTTTAGTAATAATATAGCAAAATTATTACAAATAAAAAAAAATCAAACTATTTATAAATATAGCAAAATTTTACTTTCTATTTGTGATAAACTATTATAGACACATGTCTGTATTTGTCTGGTAAAGTGATAGATGTTCATCTGAGTCTATCGTAGTCTATCATAAATAAATAAAATTTGACTATATTTATAATTATTTTCAACCATTCTTCTATTTTTAAAAATATCTCAATAATATATAGTCCTTTAATCCATTTTTTTTTAATTTGTTGACCATACATTTCTTATTTTAAAATTTAAATGTTTCTTTTTTTTTTTTTCAAAGATGTTTATTGCGTTGCAATTTTTTCTTTAAATATCATTATATCTTTTTTTTTTCTTCTTTTTTACAGATTTATACAAAAATTTGTATGGTTTTAAATTCTTTTTGAATTATAAAAATTTGTTTCAGATTCATAAACCAAGAAAATAAATGACACATCATAAGTTTATAGCATACATCTTACTTTCCTTATACATGTTTTAATGCAGTTGTAAATAAACTCATTGTTAAGCCAAAGAATTGCTACTAATTTAGTTGATTCAAGATATGTCAAAGTACCTTTTAACTTCTTTTCCATTCATTTTATTTTAAAAATTAAATTGTTACATTGAATTGCATTTTTCAGAGTACTTTTTATTTCTTTTTAGACCACAATTTAATTCATAATAACAAAAATATATAGTGAAAATTGCATACTGATCAAATGACCATTATTTTGAGTAAAAATATATTTAAAATAGTTAAGTATAAAATAAAATTACAATATAACTTTTCAACATTGTAACCCAAATTTTTTTTAGTACAATTATTGTAGGGTGGGAGATCGAATCTCTAACTTCTAAAAAAAATTATGTCAATTATGTTGAGCTAAGCTCACTCTAAACACATCAACTTTTGTTGTTGTCATCTAGTATGTCTAAACTTGCAAACCTTCTTTATAAATAATAATAATAAACAAAATAAATCTTGCAAATGTTGTTCCAAAGAAGGACATCCCTAACCCTCATCCATTCATTCTAATATTCACCTCCTCCAGCCTGCCATTTTAAGGGTTTTTTTCTACAATTAGTGGAGATATATATATATATTATCAAATATTAATCTAATGAATGAGATTCTCTCTCTAACTCATATTTTTTCTAATTTTACTCCCCACCAAAATGAGTGGTTCAACTTGCATAAACATATGTTTACGACTAAGAAATATGTGATTCGAATGTCCACCCTTTATTATACTAAAAAAGAAAACTTTATATTTTTGTCGAATTGACATTTTTTTAGTACATTCGAAGGTGGTGACATCTAAATCAAAGATTTTAGGGTCACCAACACATTCTATATATGAGTTAATCTATGCTCAACATGCTAAATTGACATGGTTCTATCTTTCCATCCTAATTTTCTTCTCTAATAACTTCTCTCTCTAACACATAAATATCTCTCTAAAATACTTATATCTATCTAAATTTATATTGTGTTTTCTATCATTAGAAAAGCAATATCATAATGTGATTGCCACCTATATATTATAATTAAAAAAGTTACCATCGAGTTCTCATAAAGAAAAAATATTATCAAACAAAATGTGGGTTTCAAAAATTAATCATAAATTGAAAACTATTTTATTTTCAAAGGCATGAAATTGTAAGAAAGAGTGAGATTATCACAACTTGAAGGTGAAGACATATACAAAACACAATTGCAAAAGTTAAAAGAAAGATAAAAGAAAACAACCAACAAATTCACATAAAAGACTCCAAAAAGGAAAAAACACAACTTTAAGGAAAACACATTCCACAAGAAGAGCTACACGTACGAATCCTTTAAGGATAACCCTAAGCCACATAAAAGCAATAAATATTATATATTTTTTAAACTAGATTACCTATAAAACTTTTTTAACATTAAATAAATTGAAAAAAGAAAAAAAAGCAACTAACATGAACCTAATTGAATTAGTTGTGGAGTTAAACCTATATCCCATTATTCCAATGAAATATTCTAAAAACCAAATACTAAAAGCATCATCCAACAAAACCAATAATATTAATCGATTATCATCTGAAAAACTCATAATTCCATCTACTGGCTTTATAATATTGAGCTAAGAAAACCATCATAATATAAAATAAAATAATTTTTTAGTAGTAGGAAAATAATATAAGTTGTGAGAATAATTAGGATTAATCCATGTGACACGCAAGGAAGAGATTTAATAGAATTAAACATATGGTTTCTTTATAATAATAATAATAATAATAATAATAATAATAGAAAAGGAAAAACAAGGGAAAAGGCATTAAAGGCGGCGTAGAAAGCGATCCACGCACAAGTCAGCATCACTTTCCCGAATGGGACCCACACGCTTACCATGCCCTTTATTTACTTTTTTATTATTTCTTTTTCATTTTTGTTTTATTTTATAATTTTTTTGGTTTTAAGATTTATCTTTTGCTTACGTCATCTCCCCTGTCTTTGGTCAATCTTTCTTACCCTCTCTACTCTCTCTCACCAAATTTTCAAATAATATATTGTTTTTTTTTTCTTTTTGTTAATTTCAAGTAATATTTAATCTCTACTAAATAAATAAATAAGTAATGATTGGTTGTAGCTTAAATTGTATCTAATCTTATCTTTTCTTCGTTTTTATACAAAAATAATAATAATTTTTAATTATTTTTTAAAAAATTAATCTTACACGATAATTTTTTATTGAGTGGCTCACTCGAGTTTTTCTCATAAATAAATATTAAACTAGTTGCATGAATTAGAAAGAAACAAAAAAAAAAAAATCAACTTTGACTTTAATTGGTCACATTGTATCAATTTTAACTTAAAATTTTTATGGTATGTCATTTTGCTCTTTATATTACTTGAGTTTGAATATAACTTTAATCTATCCTATAAGTTAGACATTTTATTAAAAAAATTACTTTAATATACTATTGTAACATTATATCTTATAAATTAAATCCTAACTTATATTTTGATAATTGTACGAGTTCTCTAAATTGTGATTGTGATTTAATTAGCTCAATAATGGTGTCAATAACTCAATTGAGCCTAAAGAAAAAAAAAAATTACAACTTTTTGGATGGTAAAAAGCACCTAATTACCTATTAAATTATACTTAGATGAGTTTGATAATGTTGTATATATATTAGATAAATGTTGGCTCATTTTGGCATAATGTATTGAAAAGCAATAGAAGAGAATAGATAATTAGACAAAATTGAGTAACATATTTGTCGATATGTTGTAGAAAAAAGAATAAAATGTTGTACGTGTCACTTTATTTTGTCTAACCTGTTCAATTTTTTCTTTCTGCTAAGAATTGTCTTAACATGTCATATCATTATTAATAGACAACAATATAGATTAACATAATCATAATTTTAACTTCAAAAAACTAATCGAAAACTTCTAACATTTAAGAACTAAATAAACATCCTAGTCAAAGTTGTAATACTAAAGTTAGTAATTTTATCTTATCTTTTTATATTGAATTATTAAAACATATCATACCCATTTTATACAACTTGGCTTTCTCTTGTCATTACACTTTTTTAGTTAACACTTATGCCTTACATTTTAAAAAATGTAAGAAATAAGTCTCTCATTATACAACATAATTACATTAAATAAATAAAGTGTTCATTCTACTCTATATTTGAAAAGTAGTTTAGAATAAAGTTTTGAATAACTAACTTTTTAAATATATGTATAATAACTTAACTATACGAGCTATATACTAAATTTGACAAATTAATAGGCGTGTTTGGTTTAACTTTTTAAGTGTTTAAATTTCAAAATAAGTCATTTTAAAAAAAAAATTAGAATGTTTAACAATCACTCAAAATAGTTTTTGAAGCACTTTTAAAATATATCTTAAACTCTTTTTATTAAAAAAAATTTAAATAAAAATGAATTTCTTGAAAAACATTTTTTTCTCTCTAATCAATTCTAATAAGTCTTATATTTAATTTTAAAAAAAAAACCATCTTAGTAAAATTTCATTTAGTTATGGAACTTCGAAGTTTAGTTGTTAAAAATGAAACTGAATTTTGAAAAGAAATAGCTGCAGAAGTGTTTTGTTATTGTTCATATTTAAAGTCGGTTGTTTTGTTAATTATTTACCTTATATTAACTTTGTTATCTCTTACGTTGTTGTCGGATCCATGACAATGTAGAAATGTTGATGAACATATCAACATGTCAACAACAAAATTTTATATCATAGGCAATCATAGACTACAACAGAAGATAGGTCTTTCCAATTTAACCAATTAGAAAATTTCTCTCTAATACAATTGTTGATCCCTTTTTCAAAATAACCATTTCTTATTTAAATTTATTACGTACCAATCATGTCGAAGCAACCATAACTTTCAACTAATATATAGCATGTGTTAGCGACCATTTAATTTATGGTTTAAATCGCCCACCTATTATAACACACAAAAAAAAAAAGAGAAAAAACCAATTATTGAACTATTATCATTATCTATACGCAAATTTTTGAATGAGCCAACACACTCACATAATAGGCTGGCCTAACACATTCTGATTGATACTTAAATTAATATAGAGCTATCTCAAACTAAATAAGATTTATGATTGCAAACCTTTTCCGTCTTTTGACCGTAAACAAAAGCCACAATTGTAGTAGTGTGTGATGATTACTCTATTCATCTCATTGTGTTCTTCATATATGACGACTTTAAAATTATTCATTAATAGCATATCAATTGTCGATGCTCAACTCATTGGTAAAACATATCCACTCTAACTTAGGATGTGCTTGGAATATATTTTCAAGTGTTTAATTTAAAAAATAAGTCATTTCAAAAGAAATTTGAGTGTTTGACAACCAATCAAAATAGTTTTTCAAGTGTATTTTAATCAATTTTTATCAAAAGTGTATAAATAAAAATAAGTTTTTTTTAAAAATACTTTTTTTCTCAAGTCGATCCAAACGGGTTTTTAGTTCTTTGGATACGGAAGGTGCTCCTCTAAAACTAGTTCAACTCACTTTCATCTCATTACTCCAACTTTAGCCTATGGAAACCAAGTCGAGTCGGTTTGGTGTGGATAAAGCTTCCATAGTCGATTTAAAACATGTTACACTTGTAGGGCATGCTTTTACATGGCTAGACTATTTGACCTATAACAATCATATTAGAATATTTCTTTGATGTTGTCAATGATTTTTTTTAAAATGTAAAATTAACAAATAATTTGATATAATATTGTCTTATTATTGTGAATGCATTAATATCTTTTAATTACTTAGTACGAATATGCTGTTTCAAATTATTAAACATTGTATTCCAAAACCCTCTCATATCGGTTTGTGTAATATTACAAAAATGGTATAAATGTTGAAGCAACTTAATTACATTTTAAAAATATAATATCATGTTATTAAAACAATAATATAAATCGTATAGACGATTTAATTGCAAAATGCAACTAGCAATTTCAACGTTGATTCCTCTATGATGATAGAATAAGCATCTTAATGATTATGGAGGGGGAAAAAAAGCACTCTAGAATGCAATTTCATCGTGAGAAACAATTAAACATCTTTATTCTCATTATTCATTCCTATTTTATAATAGACTTCCATTTATATTATATATTATCCATAAAATTCCAAAAAAAAAAAAAAAAAACATTTTTAATATCTTCTTTTTTTTAATTCGGCTAAGATTATAAACTAAAGAAATAGTAAAAAAAAAAAAAAAAAGTTCAATTTTGAATGAGGAGAAAAAAAAACAAAAGAATTTTTTAAAAAAATCTTAAAATACATGTTTAAATTATCTAAAATGTTAGAAAGAAAAAAAAAAGTGTAAACAACACTTTTATTTAGTCAAAAAAAAATTCTTTATTTAAAGGGTAACACGTAGCAAAGAAGCAAATGAGAAACTGTTATTCTAAATATATCTATTGGGTTTATATGGATAAATTTGCCAAAAAAATGAATATAATGGTAAGTTCATCAAAATTTCATTAATCACATTAGTAATACATATTTTAATTTTATTTTATAAAATGCCACATTATTAATGAGAGGAAAAAAACTAAACTTATGTTCGTAGAGAAAAGAATGGAGACCAATAGTTGACTACTTGAGTTATATCTTGGTCAACATGTATAAATCCTCAAATATATATAAATAAATCATTTTATTCTAAACTATGCATGTGAGACCAGAGGAAATAGAACATAAAATTAATACATAATATGACCTCGTATTGATCATGAAGTGATTTTTATTTTAAAAATTAAGTTTACAAATACTAATTTTACTAGTGAATTTATAAAATACAAACAAGGAACTAAAAAATTACCAGGGATGTATATGACTTTTTAATCATAATTATGCCATTTTTTTTTAACAATATATGGGATGAAAGAGAATTAAACCTTTGTTCTCGAAGTCGATAGTACAAGCTTATACCTGTTAAGTTATGCGCATGTTGACATCCATAAATTTGCCTTTAATTATTAAAGTGGCAAAGTTCATCAAAATTACATTTATCACGTTAGTAATATATACTCTGATCAAAAAAGTCTTTAACTTGCAAATAAAAACTAATGATTGATTACTTGAATTAACTTTAGGTCAACATTAAACCTCGAATAAGAAAAGAAAGAGAAAGAAATAAAATTGTTACTAAACAAAAATACGAGTGAACTAGAAGGATGTAATATAGTTGTTTATTTGAGGAATTATTATATTTTTAGTGGGTAAAATGTAAAAACCACTCTTAAAATACCGAGGTAGTGGTAAGTACACTCTCAAACTTTCAACTGTCAAAATTTAGCTATCAAACTTATTCAAAGGTTAAAATTGGATCTTCAAATTATATAATGATAGAAATCATAACAATTGTATACATTTTAGAGTTCAATGGTTATCATTTGAGGGTTTAATTTTTACAATTATTGTAATTTCAAGAGGCAAATTTTGACATTAATTTTTACAATTTAAAGTTTGTGAAATTGCAACTACCATAATAATTTAGAGGTGGTTTTAACAATTTGGCTTTTTTTTTTTTTTTAACATTTGAGGAATTATTGTTGGTGTAGATAAATTAGGTTACTTAATTAATAGACAAAAAATGGTGCCCCATTGATGAACCTTCCTTTTTATAAAATGGTGTAAAAAGAAAGTGAAAAAGGAAAAAAGAAAAAGAAAAAGTAAAAGAAAAAGAAAAAGAAAAAGAAAAAGAAAAAGAAAGACATTTTTCAAAAGTGAAAAAAGCAAAGAGAAAAAAAGAGAGATAGGAAAAGAAAAAAAAAAAAGTGTGTTTTATTTAGGAAAAATGTAAAGAAGGAAGGAAGTAAATGGGTTCTTTGATGCCTCATGTTCTTTGTGCTTTTAGGCTTTTAGCTCCAACTTTTAAAGTTCCTTTTTTTTTTTTTTTTTTTTTTTTTCAATTTCCCTTTTTTGTCTTCTTTCCCCTTTGTTTTCCTCTTCCTTCTTTTTCTTTTTTTTATTTTTATTTAATTTACAAAATGAGATTATTAATATTAATTAGCTTAAAGCTTTTGAACGTGCTTACAAATTAGGTGCTTACAGTTAGGGTTGGTTAACATCTAACATCATAAACGCATGGTGATAGTCTATTCATAGGAAAGTGTTAAGTGCCAAGGTTGTTCCTATGTCTAGGCAANCTCATGACCTCTATATTTGAATGGGTCTTCCATTGATTTTCACCTCCAAAACTTCCCACTCTCAGAATCCAAAAACCTTCCATTAACAACCCATCATTCTAAATGACGACTTCTACTACGGAGGATGTCATCTCCGCCCCACATTTCAAGGATCTCGCCATTAAACTCTTCGGCCGGACCATCCCTTTGCCGGAATCCCAGATTTCCACCGCCCCTCTTGAAAATCCGGTAATTATTTCATTTTCCCCTTCCTTGATTCTCTCTCCATTTTCATGGGTTCTTGCTTTCTGGGTTTAATCTGAAAAATCCCTTTACTGTGTTTTTTTGTGGGACATCGGGAAAAATTATTGAAATGCCCATTTCACTGTCTTATTCATATTCTTCTTCTTCCATTGAGTTGTCTCTGTCCCCTTTTCTACTCTCATTTCAACTCTTCTTTTGATTGTGTGTGTGTGTGTGTTTTTTGTTGTTTTGGTTCTCTAAGTATTTGTGTTGGGGCCCTTATTGGGGCTTAACTTCAATTACATGATTTTGTTTAGATTTATTCATGTAATGTTTTAGTGACCTTGGTTGACTTTACTGTTCCCTTCCCAACTTTATGTTTTTGGAAGAAGTTAATTTGGAGAACTGTTTTTAACGAAATTAGAATGTGGAATTCAGGTGGGTTTTTGGGTTAGTTTGTATTAGATCCATTGATGGTTAAGTGAAGTTCTTTTTTGAACATTTGAAGCTGCTGAAAATGTTTGATGAAGATTGAGTTCTGTTTATTTATCTCCTGTTTCCTTTTATCTTGTCCTTTATGTTGCATAGTGTACTATCTTTCTTACTTGAATGAATGTAATTTTTACCTTCTTTGGAAAGGGTTTGTGAAGTCTTGTTTTGTGAAGTCCCTCCTTCAAGTAGGATTTGATGAATTTCTTGGCTTCTTTTCTTATGTACGACGAATGCGTTGACCGTGTACTTCTCTATGTATTGTTTTCAGGATGCTTGCAACAATTTGAAAAAAGCTGAGCAGTCTGTCTTGGGTGCAGAAGACTCTTGCCCATCTGAGAGGTCTTCGGTTTTGGTAGGGGATAATGAAGAAAACCAAGCTTCGAACGTGACATCGAACAAGGGAGAATTGGAACTGCCTTTGAAAGAGGAGCAGGCGGACTGTAATGGCACGGATCAAGAAAGAGTTTTTAAGAAGCCAGACAAAATCATTCCTTGTCCTAGATGTAATAGTTTGGAAACAAAATTCTGTTACTTCAACAACTACAATGTCAATCAACCTAGGCATTTCTGCAAGAACTGCCAAAGATATTGGACTGCTGGTGGGACAATGAGAAACGTTCCTATCGGTGCTGGTCGGCGAAGGAACAAGCAGTTGGCATCTCAATACCGACAGATAATAGTATCCTCTGAGGGAGTTGCGACAACCCGGTTGGAAACTTCAGATACAACGAATCAACATCAACTACTCTCAGGCGTAGAGTCTCCTCCTACTTTGAGGCCTTCCACTGGAAATAGTACTGTCCTAAAGTTTGGACCTGAAGCACCACTTTGCGAATCTATGGAGACTGTGCTGAGTCTTGGAGATCAGAGGAGATCCATTGAGATTGGCTCTGCATATTGTGGAGACAGTCCTGAAGAACCATCCTCGTGCGGATCGTCCATGACAACTACTAGTATTCGTGGAAACGAATTGCCTAAAACCATCGTTGAGAGGCCAGAGGCAGTCAGATTGTCCAACTCTAGTAGCGATATCGCTGCATCAAATACGGTTCATTGTTATCCGGTTCCACAATTGGTTTTTCCATTGAATCAGGGCAGCAACGGGCTAATTTCATCAGCAATGGCACAAGTTTCAGATAGCACAAGCGTAGCAAATACTAGCAGTCACCCCAATCCACCAGTTCAATGGCTCCCTGCAACAATGCTGGCAGTCCCAGGCTTTTGCACTCCAAGCC
This sequence comes from Citrullus colocynthis, assembly GCA_031780015.1. NCBI lineage: Eukaryota > Viridiplantae > Streptophyta > Magnoliopsida > Cucurbitales > Cucurbitaceae > Citrullus > Citrullus colocynthis. Next base: position 1,350,852 of record QLSR01000081.1, read on the forward strand.
TTCCATTACAATTCGTGCCAGCTTCGTGTTGGGGTTGTACGCCCGTATGGACCGCTACTGGTTCCGGGAATTTAACCGTTGTTCCTTCTGATGTCTGTGCATCTCAAACACCCCCAACCGCCATTGGTAGCTGCACTACAAGTTCGTCGCCTACACTAGGGAAGCATTTGAGAGATGCAAACAGCTTAACAGAGGACGAGAAGTCAGAGAAATGCGTCGTGGTTCCAAAGACATTACGAGTCGATAACCCAAGCGAGGCTTCAAGGAGTCCTATGTGGACGACATTTGGAATTCGTCCATATCCAAAGGAAACCATTTCTAGAGGTAGTGTTTTTGAAACTTCAGAAACTACTAATGCAGATAGCAAAGGCCATTTTAGGGATGCTCCTCATATCTTGGAAGCAAAAACTGGGAGCTTTTACTCTCTTTTATAGATTTTCCACCAAAGCACATAAAATGCTTTTTTTTTTTTTTTTTTTTTTCACTGTCTTAAAAGCTGTTTATAAATCTCTGAAAGCTTTGCAGAAATTTGGTACATAGGCTTATTATATGTTTTTTTGTTCCACAGTTTAGTATCAATCTTTTTCCATTCTTCCATTGTCTCTGCCATTAACTGAGGACAGTCATTTTTCTTTGATATTTTGTAACGAGGGTTTCTATTTTTAACTAGTTTTAGACAACTTTTAGGTTTATTCTATTTGTTTATGAAATTTTGTAAAATATTTATATTCATTTTAGTCTTTTCAGCTTTCAAAAGATACCTTTTTGGTCATTGCCACTATGTTTTTTTTTTTTTGTTAACTTTTACCCCCATCAAATCCCCATAAGAATCAACCAATTAGGTTCATGTTTGTGACTGAATTTAGGGAAATTTTCTTATAGGTATGGAATTTTATAGGTATGGAATTTTATTTATTGTGTGCCACGTTGACAACATTTTAAAAATAGGGTGGGACCTATTGACATCTATGTGGGGTCCACAAATATTTATGAAGATAAATTTATAGTCTGAATATAGTGAGTATGGTACTAATGCTAGAAAATTTTCTTGATCATAAAATAGTTATGGAAAATTTTCTATACTATGGTAGTGGATAATTTTCTATACTACCTCTAGTTATTGTGTGCCACGTTAACATTTTGTCATGTTCAACATCGCCTCGAAACATGTGTTATTAATTGAATATTAATTTCAGGTTTGAGTTTAGACTTTTAAATGTTATTTTCGTTCTATCAAAAGCATATTTTAGTGTTATTTTTAACCTAATTTGAAACATGTCGTTAAGATGCTAATTATTTAAGACAAGATAATGACCAGAATGGTTTCTTTCGCAAAAAAACTAAATCCAAAACGAAAATATTTGATTTAATCTCTCAACTTTCATCAATTTTCGTTTGAACCCTTTATATTAATTAATATCAGAATGGTATTTCTAAAATTTGTAGAACAGAGTTAAAATCATGGTTTGTTAAATACCATGAAGGAAATTAGTGGAAAATGGAAAATTTTTTATATGTGAACTTGAAGGAGGAAAATAGAATATTTAAAAAAAATAAAAGAATGAAAATGATATAAATACATAGAAAAGTTAAGATAATACACCATCTGTGAGAAAGGGACATTTCATTGAAATGAAAAGGACTTTGTTTGAAAATAAAAAAATGTATATATGTAATGAAGCTAAAATTTAAAGCAAAGAAGGGTGTCCCCTTTGGAATAGCATCATTAAATTTTTATAAGAGTTGCCAACCAAGCATCTTATCCCTCATTCAATTTTCAAGTAGGCTTTGTAAGTGGGGGTGTTGGGAAGATAGCACAAGAATCAAGGCAATAAAAAAAATTGAATGAAACACCAAACAAATAATAGTAAAACTAAAATATCACTAAAGTCAATTTTAATTTAATTCTTTCAAATTTAATAATTGGATTTAAAATTTAATAATTGGATTTAAACTTGAAAAGGCTGTAAACTTTTTTTTTAAAAAAATATGTTAATCTCGCTATATTTGTGGCAGTTGTCCTATAGATGTTTTTTAATTTGTTTTTTGAAACACTTTATGATGCCTCTATGATTGATAATTCTAACCGAATATTTTTTCTTTATCTGAAAAATGATGGATAATGATTCTTCACGATAGGCTCAATAGTTTAGAGTATGGGTTTGGTTCTCCTTTTACATTGTGCATATTTAAGAGAATGTGGTTCTCTTTTTAGGATTGCCGCTTTTGAAAAATTGTTGGTCGTTTGTCTCAGTTGTGTTGTAAAAACATAAGTGCGTTAATCTTTGAGATTGTGGAAGTTTGTTGTTATTATTGATCTTGAGTGTTTCTCTCGATCTTATTGAATCGTCTATTGCATCGTGAGAAGAGATTTTCATACTTAGGGGGAGTCTAAGTATGAAAATTAAATAAAGAAGTTATTGTTGAGAGTGAGTCTCACACCTAAGGGAGCCTAAGTTTTATTGAGGAGGCTCATACTTAGAGGAGCCTAAGTGATCATTCACTAAGTTAGTTTATATGTGTGTCAATGTAATTATCATTAATTTACAAATAAGTACAAAGTTGTAATCATTTAACTTTATATTACTAAAATTTTCTTTCCTGGGCACATTGCTCCCAGATGTAAGCGACTTTACATTGAACTGGGTTTCCAAATTTGATTTCTTGTCTCTTAGCATTTTTAGTTGTGCTTTGCTTATTATCTTTGAAATTGTTGTAATCTTGCGTGTAACATGTTATGTCGTATATTAGATAGCCTTTTTTTCATATGTATATGTATTTCCGCAAAAGTAGATGTTTCATATTAATATATGAAGAAATACCATAGAATTTTAGAATCATATTAATTGTGATAAATTAGGGTAGGGAGAAAAGCAAGCCTTTTATTTTTCTATTGTTTTTAGAAAGATAGAGAAATTTTTTTAAAAAAACAAAACACAAAAAAGAAAAAAAAAACTATATATATGTTTTTTCCTTTTCTCCTTGAACCAATAGAAAAAGATAAACAAAAAGGTAAATGAAAGAAAGCTTGTTTACCCTTCCCCAAAATTTGCATGATGAGAAGTGACTCAAATCTCCTCTAAATTAGTGGGCCAAAAAGTAATTGCAATATCTTTAATAAGCTTAGAAAAAGTTCAACCAAAAAAAGGAGGTCAAAAGTTTTGGTTATTTGCTTTGTAAAAGTTAGATGAAGGATTCTTAGATAACAATTCTTCAATGGGTTTAGACATGTAATCTATTTAATGTTGATGACCTTACCATAGCAATCACTTTGTTTTATTTTTGGACCATAAGTATTAATTAAACCAATTAATCACTTCATATCCTAAACTATATCAAAGTACAACAGATGAAGTTTGAAAGTCCAATAAATAATTTTAATTTCTTTTTTTACTTTGTTTAGAACAATAAACATTTGAAATAAATGTTTTTAAAATTTTGTGGTTGAATGGTAACGAAAACATAATAAAAAATACAAATTTTACTAATATAAATTTTTAATTATAATTTTCTAATTGAAAATTAGAATATGAGAACATTAAATAAATAATATACTTCTAATTTTATGAAGTCATACAAAATTCGATAATTTTAGTTTAAAAAAATGTTGTTGCAAATATAGCAATTTGGTCCAAAATATTGGCAGATATAGCACAATGCGAAAGAATTTGTAGAATGTAGATGTAGCAGAATTTAGATTATGCTTTTAAAGTTTATCAATATAGATCATATCAATCATAAAGATCTATCAGACCATATTGCTAATAACACTACAAGAATTAGGTCTTTTGCTGACACCAATAGTCGTTGGCCTAGCTCCAAAAATGCATCGGCTTATCCTATGTCGACGCTAAGTCTCTGTTGGCATAGATTCGTCAGCAAAGCCTATGTTGGTGCAAAAAAGAAAAAGCGTCGATGTAGATTGAAACTGTCAATGGCATTCGTCAAGTCGAACAAATGCCAATGCTAGCAACATGCATTGCTAAAAGGTATATATGTCAACGCAACAATGTGGTGTCGACAACTCTTTAATGCTGACGGTTTGAAAATGTTGTCAGTGTATTCTCACAATGCCGACAACATATACTTGGCGTCGATAGTCCTTCTATGGCGACGATTATAGTTTGCCGTTAGCATGTCCTTGAAATGTCAATGACTCCTAATACAATGTGGCGTCGGCATAGGCCTATTTTTTTCCCCAAAAAACCTATTTTTTAATTATATTGTTTTTCCACCTACATCCTTTGTTCATTAGTTTAGTCTATACCTAAAAGCAAACAAATTATACCAAATACTAATGAAAATTCATTCAATATTATCATAAAAGCCTTACAAGTTTGCTTGTTATGATAGTTGTAATAAACACACACACACAAAAAAAAAAAAAAAAAAATATTGATATATATAAAATTACACAACAAAAACAATAATTTGGTCTCCAAAACAAATGCATTACAAAAAAGTGAAAATCGACTTCTAGTTTGCATGCTATGAAAGTGATATTCATTAAAAGTTGGTCCTAAAAAAAAAATAACAAAAATAAAAGTTAAATTTAGCCTATAATTGTAACAAAAAAAGTATCAAAAACACGTTTAATAAACTTATATGACACAAAAAAAAAAAAAAAAAAAAAAA
>QLSR01000081.1:1362457-1430858 GCA_031780015.1 Citrullus colocynthis
AAAAAAACAAAAAAAAAAAAAAAAAAAAAAAAAAAAAAAAAAAAAAAAAAAAAGTCTCACTCATAGAGAAAAGCATCCATTATTTCGAATTTTCTTGTAAATGTCAAATAAATCCCTTAAACATTTGAAAAAATAAAGGGTAAAAGGTGTCTAACATGCTATAATATTAAATTTATTTTATCCTATACATATTTAAACTTTAAAAAGTGTTGAAAATCTAAAATCTATGAGACAAAAATTTGAAAGTATTGAGATTCACAATATTAATATTTCTACCTTATATTCAATTTCTTTTCCTTCACCGACTAATTTTAATAAAAAGCAATGTTAAAATAATCTATATACGCTCACTAATTTCTATAAAGTTTTTAAATTTTAAAAGTTGTGTCTAATAAATAGTTAAACCGTCAAATTTATTCCAAATTTCTAAAAATTACTTGATCTATTAGATGTTAATTTAAATCTCATGTATAGTGAAACTCTAAACTATTTTCGTCCATATATACTATCAGCAAGTTCAAAAATAGGTTTCAAAGTTATTATTTGTTTAAAAGAGCATTACCTTCTGAAATGCATTAATCTTTATACGTTCCAATTCCATCACAGACATAAAAATGAATTAAAATATTATTAAAAAAAAAAGTACGAAGAATTTTTCATTTGGCAAAGTAATGTTGGACAATTTGTTGGGATGCACAAAGATATATGCTACCAAGATTCACCTAAGTGTTTTTCTTTACCAAAATTAAATAGTTACAAAAAAGAGGTTTAATTTTTATTATGGTCCTATACTTTGAAATTTGTTCAATTTTAGTCCATGTATTTTCAATTGTCCAATTTTAGTCCTTGTATCAATTTTCAATTTAATCTCCCATCCTAGTTTATTGTTGATTTTTTTTTTTTTAATTCATAACATTTTTATCATCAATTTTGAAAACATATTTACATATTTTATTTTCTTGCATGAACACTATTATTTTTATTCAATCAATTTTAGGAAAAAAATTAACCTTCAAAGACTAAATTTTAAATTTATTGAAAGTACAAGAACTAAAATTATACAATTGAAAATACAAAGACTAAGGTCAAGGCCACATTTAACCTCGTGAAAAACGCAATAAATCAACGGTAATGTACAAAAGTGGACCCCATTTTATTACCTTTGGAGTCCACTTCAAAATCTGTAATGAAAAAATGCAAAGTAATTGAAGCGAAAGGAGTATGTTTAATCCAATTACGTCTAAAAATTACATCTTATTATTGTCATTACCATTACCATTATTATTACACTATTCCAAATGAAAAATTATGAATTTTGACACATTTACTATTGTCGTTATCGTTACTGTTTAACTCTCAAAAGTGAAGATAACGGTAAATGTAACAAAATTCATAATTATAAGTAAATGTGCGAAGTAAAGTAGATCAAAGAAAGGGGAAAAAGAAAAAGAAAAAAAGAAAAGAGACGTGGAGGGTACAGATTGTGAGAGCGCGTTACGGGCGGTATTGGCGCGTAAACGAATCAGAAAAAGGAAGAAAAGAAGACGCAATTATTAAAGCGATGAGATACCAGCGATCAAAATCAATGGAAATATTGGATAAGTGAATTTATTCGTTCAACGGAGACTCTGTTTCCATTAGTTTATTCACCTTTTCCGGATCTATAAATTTAGGGTTCCTTCCTTCCCCATTTTCCCAAACAAAATCTCACAAATTCATCATCAACAAACACAACATGTCTGGATTCATCGAGAAAATTGGTGAGAAGCTCCACATTGGAGGAGACCACAACAAAGGGGAGCATCACGATGCTCATAAAGGCGAGCATCACGATGCCCACAAAGGAGAGCATCACGATGAACACAAGAAGCACGGCAAATCGGAGGAGCACCATGGAGAAGGCCACAAGGAAGGGCTGATTGACAAGATCAAGGACAAGATCCATGGAGATCATGATGACAAAGGGGAGAAGAAGAAGAAGAAGGAGAAGAAGAAGAAGGATGAGCACCACCACCACGACGGCGGCCATAGCAGCAGCGATAGCGACAGCGACTGATCGGAATCATCGGATCTAGATCCTTTTCACGATCCTGTGCTTTGTGTTTAATAAACTCACTCGTGCTTTAATCCTCTGTTTCTCTATCTCTTTTTTTCTTTTTTCTTTTTTTTTTTTTTTTTTTTTTTTTTTTTTTTTTTTTTTCCTTCTCCTCTTTGATGTAAGATCCTTTGTGGTGTATAATAAAGATTAAGGATGTTATCTTTACTAATTTACTTTAGACAAAAAAAAAAAAAAAAAAAAAAATCCTCCATGGATGAGTCCCTTGTTTAATCGAGGAAGAACTTTGATTGCATTTTTAACCAAGGTTCTAAAATTCGTTTACCTTAGGATTAAATCATAGACATTTTCATTAGATCATAGAAAGGTTGACAAAACATCATAAATAAATAAATAAAAAGAATAAGGAAGAGTAATGAGTGCATCTAGTTATTAAGAAAAAATTGCACAACCGATCTATTCCAAAAGACCAAAATGCCAAATGGCCCAGCTTTTCGAGGAAAAAAATGTCAACCTGACCTTCTAATGATATCAAGGACGAGCTAAGTTACAAATTTTTTTTTTTTTTTTTTCTTTTTCTCTAATGTGATTTTCCTTTCTTCTTTGACTCTGGCGTAATTTCTTTCTTTTTCTCAAACAAATTTCCACCACCTTCGCTTGACGACCAAGCACAACCTTTCTTCCATGGTTTTAACGACCAACTTCTGTTCCATTCCTCAACAAGATATATTTTCTTTTATCTCCTCTCGTCCTTCATCCTCTCAATCTCTCCTCCTCTACTTTTACATTCCCTTTAAATGTGTTTGGGTATTTACCTTTGCTAATCCCACATTTAATTTTGGAAAAATGGTTCATAAATTTGTTTAAATAGACTAAAATGTTATCTTAAAAGAAATTGATGAAACATAAACAGAAGAAAAAGAAGAAAATATTTCAGTAGTTTAATTTTGGTGGAAAAAGATTTGTATGGTGATTTGCAACTAATTAAAATGAAGAGGTAGTTTTAAAAATAAGTGAGGTTGAGTGGAATACTTGAAAAATAATTTTGAGTGTTCAATTGGGAATTTATTCTAATTTTCATGATATATGAAAATGGCTTAAATACCCTCACACAACTTTGATGCCATTTTTTGTTAGTCAATTAAAAGTTTAAGCATAGATCATGGTTTTCTCGTGGGAATTTCCTATTTAGGCGGGGAATTGGTGGGGTCCATGATACACTTGTTTAATTACAATGGCACAAAAATACATCTTTTTTTAATTATAATTACATAAAAGTTAGGCTTCTTTTCAAATATAACAAAATAAACTAAAATATTTATAAATATAGCAAAATTATACTATCTATCTACCGTAGACCGCGACAGATCACAATAGACACAAATAGTAGTTTATCGCGATCTATCGCAGTAGACTGTGTATTTTGCTAGTAATTATAAATATTTTTAGCAGTTTTACTATTTAAGATAATTTCCCTAAAAGTTAGGGAAATTCTTTTAAATGATAAAAATATTGAAAATATTTATAAATAATAACAAAATATCACAGTTTAGACCCGACAGATTGCAATAGATTACTATTTGTGTCTATCATGACACAGATAGACATAGAGAGTAGTTTTTTTTCAAGTAGACAGTAAAATTTTTCTTTATAAATATTCTTGTTTATTTTTCTAAATTTGAAAATCGCCTTAAAAATTTTATGGAAACATGGAAAGAATTTAAACCTTGAAATGCATGAAAAATGCATAATTCGTTCTCATCCATCGATGAACGTAGTGTAGTTGTTGTACGGTACCATTATCTATAGTAGAAGATTAAATTAGTAATTTTATTTTTGTTGAAATGCATTTAAACTATTCAGCATATAATATATTAAGCATGTCAACACCAACAGTAACACTTGCTAAAATAGAATATGTATAATTCGTATGTGGTGGAGTTGTAATCTTATCGATGTCCTGCCAATCTGAAATAACAAATTCTTAAAAGAGTAGACGAAATATTTCACATTAATCTTTAATAAATATTTTCCCAAATGATGAATAGGGTGTTGTTAAGAAAGTGAGTAAGGAGATATTTGGTAGCATGCATCTTCTCTCCGTTCCAACTTGAATAAGAAACCATAATGGTTGCAACTCCCTTAATGATTGAGTTAAATTTTAGGTCTAATAACTATATATTAATTATCATTCCACAATTTTAGAGTATTCACTATAGCTTTCATAACACCGACTCTATTGTGATATTTTAATAATATTTGAATTAAATATTATTTATTTTAAAATTTTTAATATTATTTATCACTAAATTAATAATACGAGTGATAGTTAAATTCATAGTATGGTATTATGACACTATTTTATGAGGAATGTGAAGGATCAACAACGAGAGCGTAGTGTTACACTTAGACCATGTGTATGGATAGGGAGAAATGGGATAAAACTCCTTAAGTTATTTTATTTAATGAACGCCTTACAATCTTCTTTTTACCATATCTCATATTTTCTTCTAAGGTTTAAGGTTGCTTAAAATGAAAGGGTAAAATTGGCAGATATAACTTTTCTACATTGTACATTATATATATGTATATATGTTTATATATATATGACGAGCCCATAAACTTGTCTTTTAGCCAAACAGGGTTTATTTTTATTATAATAAATTATTAGTCCAAAATTAGAGTAATAAATTAAAAGATTTGTTTGAAAATTGAGCATACGGTTCAATTAAATAAGTACAGAGAATAATATTATTTAATCAAGTAGGGCTCCCTTGTTGGTGTTTGGTAATAATAGTTTGGAGGTCCAATTATGGATTTAGTCAACTTTCAACTTCGTGATTTTCAAAAAATAATATCGATAATATTAATAATAATAGCTTTGCGACGTTTTTGTTGTTCTTATTTTAGGTATACGCTTGTAAGAATAGTATAATTAACGAATAATTAACGCTTATTATTGAGTTAAACTTACTTACTTAAATAGTATGTCTATTATTTAGATCTTAAATTCTAAAAAATAGACATATTATTTAGATCTTACATTTTAAAAAATATATAATAGATTTTTTAATTTTTATAAACATTTGTTTTAACTTTTAGTAATTAAATAAATTTATTCAAATATTAAAGAACAGATATTAATTATTATACCTATTCAAATAGAGATATCTAATACTTTGGACATTTAAACTTTAAATATTCAACTACTAGATATTTAAAATTCATACTCACCCAACAAAATCAACAATTTAAAAGGGTTGTGGGTATTTATTATGAAAAACTTATTACTATTGTGGTGGTACTTACTTCTTGTCCTTTTTTTTAGGTTAAAATATTATCTTCATTTTTACGCAGATTCATTTTATTGTAATTAAGATGTTTAGAAAAAAGAAATTCAAAAAATTATTTTTATTTAAATATTATTTTATAAAAATAGGTTAAAATAAAAACACTCATGTTTTGGTTACATTATAATAAAAGGGTATTCATATGCAAGTTTGTTTTGTTTGCTACATTTCAAATGTTTTTATTAATGTCAAATTACTATAAATAACAACTATTAAACACTATAAACAAATTATTTCAAATTGGAATTTAAAAACACTTTCACAATCAAGTTTTTTTAAAAAAAAAAAATTTATATTTTTTTTAGCATATGATCGATCAAGTTGGTTATTAAAGTTGTGGAGATGATAGACATAGTTGGTTGATGGAGTTGGTCATTGTAGCTAGTCATCAAAGGTGGTTATTGTCAAAGTTGAGAATCAGAGTTGGTCGTCGAAGATAGTCGTAGGAGTTGGTCATTAAAGTTGATCGCTGAAGTTAGCTATCAAAGTTGATCGTCAGAGGTGATCATTAGAGTCAATCATCGATTGTGGTTGTCAAAGGTGGATGCAAAAATTTCAATCGAAGTGGTCATCAAAGGTGGGCCCTGCAATTGCACTAGAGTTGCTAGCGGAGGTGATCATCTTTAGAGTTGATCATCGAAGATGGCCACTAACGATGATTGGCACCAAAGTTAATTAATGGTGCCTGTCAGTGGCAGTCATCGACAAAGGTGGCTGATGGAGGTTGATAGTAGTCAACAATAACCATGGTGGACGTGAGGTAGATGATTAGTGAATATATCTTGACAATTTTATATATTATACAAACTAGAGATAAATTAACTATTAAACACACAAAAAAATCTTTTTTATAAAAGTTGATTTAAAGTTTTTCTCTCAAACCAACTTATTTCATAAACTTATTTTCAAAAAAAGATTATTTCAAATGGTTATCAAGCACTCGAAACTTTTTTCAATTGACTTTTTTTCAAAGATATAATCACTTGAAAAGTTAAACTAAATGCACTCATAGTCTTTCTATTTAAAAATATTCTAATTTAGTCTTTAAACTTCCTATAAATCTTAAACGTATTCTTCTTTCATAGTTTGAAGTTCTTTCTTTTTAGTTTGAAGTTAATTTGTATTGAACTTGCATGGTAAAATAATAATTTTTTTTTTTAAAAGAAAAAGACATAATGTATGATTCGATTTTTCAGACTAATCGTGTCATGTGCTTTTCATACTAAGCTTGTCATGGGCACTTGTGTCATTTTGCTTCTGCCCTAGCTTCATGTTTTCAAGTTTGTTTTGAATATCCAATGAGAACAATTGAGTTAGCATTTTTTTAATTTAAATATGTTCTCTTTCATTGACATTTTTAAGGTTCTCAAAACTAAACTTTGATTGAGTATTCCTAAAAAACTTCAGAAAACTTTCATTTATTTAAAAATATTTATTCGAAGTTAAAATGATTAGATAGTTTTGGTTTTAAAATTGCGTGCATATAATAATGAACCTAATTAAAGATCTTAGGACTAATTGAAAAATTGTAGAGAGAAGGCTTATAGAGACTAATTTATTATTTGAAAAAGTAACCATAAACTAGCAATTTTTAAAAAATATCTTAAAATAAAATAGATCCCAAATTACAAACCAAAGTATATTCTAAGAATTTTATTTTAGTACACATACTCTTTCCATTCGATAAATAAAAGGAAATATGAAATTTTTCTATACTAGTATAATACCTTAATTTTTTCTTATTATCATAATACTAAAAATTTTAATAATTTATTATTTGTCAAGTTAACATCACCTAAAAATGATGTGAAATTCAATAACAAAAAATCATTATTGCCTAATTTGATAACCATCTTGATTTTTCTTTAAAAAAAAAAACCTATAAATACCATCTTCATATATTGTTTTCTATGTTTTGTTGTGTCTACATTTAGGAGTATCTTCATAATCAAAGCCAAAATTTGAAAGAAAAAAATTGGATTGTTTTCAAATATAGGAAAATGAACCAAAATATTTACAAATATAACAAAATTTCACTGTTTATTTGGGATAAACCGCAATAGACTACTCTTTATGTTTATCTGTGTCATAATAGACACAAATAGTAGTCTACCACAATTTGTCATTTAAAATAATTTTTCAAAAAATAAGTAGTTTTCAAAAACTTGTTTTGCTTTTTAAAATTTGATTAAGAATTTTAATGTCTACATATGAAATAGTATTTGCAGATCTAGTACAATAAGCAAAAATAGCAAAATTTATATTTTACTTTGAAAGTCTATCTGTGATAGATTATATTAATAGCAGAGTCTATCAATGAGAGACTATATCGTTGATAGAAGTACATCAGTGATATAAAGTCGATCTATCATTGATAGATTTTGCTATATTTGTAATTTTTTAAAAAAATATTGTTTTATATTTAATTATTATTCTAAAAGTGCTATCCATTGCAATTAAATATGAAAACCATAAATTCTAGAATAGTATGTATTAAAGGTTAAACTAACATTTGTATCATTTTAACCCTCAATTTATACTTTGAATTTTTAAAACTTTGGAAGGCAAATAAACATACAAAACATGGATCAGAAACTCAACTTGCAATATAATCTTGAAATAATTACAAAATTCCAATTATTATAATTGTTAAAACTTTAAACAAACAAGTGATGGAAAATATACATATATAATCCATCTCATCACTTGACATTCCAATACATAAATATATACTTTATATTATATATAACACTCAAATATATGTTCTCAAAATCATTCACAATTCTCACACCACTGACAATGCCACTGACTTATCAAAATCCGTACTCCGCAAACCCCTAATTCTCCCTCTGCTCTTACTCTGTTGCTTCTTCTTCGTCAACCCCCACGACGCCGTTTGCGGCGGCGGAACCTCCTTGTCTTTACTCGCGCTGCCCTGTATCAAAATCCTCATAATCCTCGAGTACTGCATCGACTGAGCAATTTGCATTGCACTCAACCCTTTGTTCGTCACCACTTCGACGTCGGCGCCTCTCTCGACCAGCAACTGGACTGCATCGTCGTGAGCCGCCTCGACGGCGCAGTGTAGTGCAGTGTAACCGTCGTCATCTTTAGCATCGATATCGATACCGATGTCGATCAGGGTTCTGGCGGCGTCGGTTTGGCCTTTGAAGGCGGCTCTGTGGAGCGCCGTCCAACCATTTTGGTCTCGACTGTTGATAGCGGCGCCGCTGTCGAGGAGGAGTTGGATTGAGCGGACGTCGCCCTTGCGTGCGGCGGTGGCGAGCTTGTCGGCGAGGCGGAGGACGTCGAAGAGGCGGGTGTGGGAGTGGTCGAAAGCGACGTCGTATGGCCGCTTTCCGGCCCAGTTTCGGATGTCTTTGTTGGCTCCCTTTTGAATTAAAAGCTTCACGATTTGCTCGTCGCCGATTCTGGCCGCCATGTGCAGCGCCGTATCTCCTGTTGTGAACAACAACCATTCTTTCAGTTACAAAGGATATTCGTTTTTCAAACAACAATATATTTGCACTTAATTACAAATTTACCCTCCATTCTCAATTTATTTTTTATTCTCTCTGAACCAATCTGAGTGGATCATAGAAAAATGAATAAATAAACACCAATGACTCGTCTAGGGTGCATCTCAATAAAATGTCCAATTACAAGACGTGATGTGGTAAATTATCTTTTTAAAATAAGTATTTTTTTTATTTTCTTTTTTCTTCATAATTAATTAATTGTAGAGGAATGAGTGTAACTTAGACTGTATTCAAATATTGCTAAAAAAATTTAGAAGTAAAAGTCTAATAAATATTATGTTGGATAACCCTTTATTTTTTGAAAAAAAAATATTAAATTGCTTGCTTACACCTATTGATTTCAAGAAGGGTTTATAAAATTGTTTTTGTTTTAAAATTGGGATAAGAATTGAAAAATGTATTATAAGCATAGTTATCAAAAATCAAAATGATTATTAAATTATTTTAAATAATCTAACTTCAAATGTGAGTTTTGTCCATCGGCACCATCTAAACCTTTTTTTTGTTTGTTAGTTTGTCCATCCTTTGTCAACTCAACTACTCATTCAATATTTAGTTAATGGTGTCAAGGATGGGGATTTATTTGGATCCATCTTATTAATTTAAGTTGGCAATTGACACCTCCTAAGATTAATCATTAAATAGAAACGGTCTTCAAGCATAGATTTGTATTTGTTAGTGTTAAATAGAGTCTTAAACTTTTTATATTTATACTCTAAAAATTAAATCTAAATTTTATTATATTTTTATGTATGACTAATACTTTTAGGTCAGATTAATATATAAATTCTATCACTTAAAATACAATTTTGAAATATTAATAAAGAACTATTAGTGAAGACTAATATTGAAACAAATTGCAAAATTTTCTTATAATTTAGCCTTTTTAATTAAAAAAAAAATAATGTGAGAAAGTCCACCTTGTTCAGCATTGCGAACATCCGGTTTGGCGCCGTTAGCAAGAAGCAGCCGAGCACAGTCACGGCGGCGCTCTTGAACAGCGAGATGAAGTGCCGTATCGCCATCCTTAGACAGAGCATCGACACAAGCTCCTTTCACTAAAAGCAGCCTCAAAACTTCCACATGCCCTCCCGCTGCCGCCAAATGAACCGCCCCAAACACAGACCCTTCCCCCCGCTCTGTACTCGCCTTCCTCGCCAACAACAGCTCCACAATCAACGCCTGCCCAGCCCCCGCCGCCGTCTCCAGCGCCGTCATCCCACACTGCCCCACTGCTCCCACATCCGGATTAAACTCCAACAACAACTGCACCAAATCCGCCCTCCCCTGCCCAATCGCCAAGTGAAGCAGAGTCCTCCCCTGTTCATCCACAGAGTCCACAGCCCTCCAGCTCGGATCGCTCCTCTCCAACACCTCTCTAATCTGATCCATGGCCCCATCCGCCACCAGTCTCGCTACCACAGCCGACCCCACAAACATAACTTTAATCCCACTATCGATGAAGACCTGTTTCTTTCTAGTGGTGAACCAGTCGGAAGGAACAGAGTCGAAGCTGGAGGAAGAGTCTCTGATAGCGGCTCCGGGGACGACAACGCTATGGAGGAGGAAAGAGTCATCGGAATAAGGGAAGGAATCGGGGAGATTGAAGCCTGGTGGAAGATGGTAAAGGATTTCGACTGTTAAAGTAGCGAGTGGAGGAATGATTCCAGATTGGGGCTTAAAGGTGTAACGAGCTTTGATGAGAGGCTGCAGCCGGAAGGCGACGGGCATGGTGTACATGACGTTCCGGAGGGTAAGCTCGCCGGAGCATTTTTGACCCGGTTCGATTCTGATTGGGATGAGGCTGGAGGGCTCGACGGTGATGAGACGATCCATTTTTGGGTGGATGAAAGGGCAGAAACAGAGGTTTGAAAAAACAGAGGCTTAAAAACAGAGGAAGGCCGGCGGTGGATGATAAGAGATTGCCAAGTGGGGATGTGAAAAACAATGGGAGACTTGTTCTATTAGGCTTCTCTCTCTTATAATTTTGTCTATTTTATTTTATTTATTTCTTCACTTTACAAGATACGCATTACAAACAAGAAAGAGCTTTGTGGGATTTCCCTTTTTAATTTAATGTTTTCTATTTTAATATTGATTTAATAAATTAAGTGTTTCTTTATAAATGTTTGGACAAAAGAGATCTAACATTAGATCTCGAGGTTGATAATACAAGTTCAACACTCATGTTGACTTTTTAAAAAATGCTTGGAGAGAATTCAATTTTATTGTTTCAAGTTTTACGATAGATCAAATAATATTTTAATTCATAATCTCGAATTTTTTTAATGACAATACAGAAAAATAAATCTATACATCTTAGTTTGCACCTGTTTTGTTACAATTCAATCATTCGATCACAATTCGTCATGTGACGAGTTTTTCTTTTTTATTTTTAAAATTTTCCTATTTTTTCTATTGTGCGATTGAGATGAACAATCGAAAAATGGTACAATTTAGAAGTACAAAATATTGCTCAACCATACAATTCACTTATAGAACTACAAATAAATGGAGTGGAATTTAACTTCTCAGCTTTCAAGTTGGTAAATTCATCCATTGTTCTTGTTTTTTCTCTTTTATTTATTTGTTTATTATTATTATATTTTTTTTGGAAACAATCCACTCTTCTTCTTTGGAAAAGCCAAATTATTATTATTTTTTATATATAAAAAAAAAGATCCTATTACAAAGCCAAGTTTGGCTTTTGTGTGTTTTGGGAAATAGAAAAGGGGAGGTTTGGACTTGGTTCCACCAATTTTTAATCCTCAATACCCAACGTCACATATTATTATTACAAATATTTCTTCAAATTTGATATTTCTATAATTTAATCGCTTTATTAAATTGAATTATATATTTCTTATAATTTAAGAAAGAGTAGGTGAGAACTTGGAACTGAAATGAACTAACTCTAGTATGAATTTGAAGGTACTAAATTGCTGTCCTATAACATTTTGTATGGTTATGTTCTATATACAAAATATTTGTGAACATCCATACATGTTTTAAACTATGAAAGGATTCAATTTCACCATTCAACTTTGGATTATTTGTTTTGTTTTGAAAAATACAATTCAACTCTTAAATTATTTCATAAAATATTTTCTAATTAATATAAAGTATGAAAATTTACATGAATGTTGATGTAGCGCAAAAACTAGAAGAAATACATGATTTTATTTACAAATATATAGAAAATTAAGGAATGAAGGAAAAAAAAAAAAAAAAAAAAAAAAAAAAAAAAAAAAAAAAAAAGGGNTCACTTTACAAGATACGCATTACAAACAAGAAAGAGCTTTGTGGGATTTCCCTTTTTAATTTAATGTTTTCTATTTTAATATTGATTTAATAAATTAAGTGTTTCTTTATAAATGTTTGGACAAAAGAGATCTAACATTAGATCTCGAGGTTGATAATACAAGTTCAACACTCATGTTGACTTTTTAAAAAATGCTTGGAGAGAATTCAATTTTATTGTTTCAAGTTTTACGATAGATCAAATAATATTTTAATTCATAATCTCGAATTTTTTTAATGACAATACAGAAAAATAAATCTATACATCTTAGTTTGCACCTGTTTTGTTACAATTCAATCATTCGATCACAATTCGTCATGTGACGAGTTTTTCTTTTTTATTTTTAAAATTTTCCTATTTTTTCTATTGTGCGATTGAGATGAACAATCGAAAAATGGTACAATTTAGAAGTACAAAATATTGCTCAACCATACAATTCACTTATAGAACTACAAATAAATGGAGTGGAATTTAACTTCTCAGCTTTCAAGTTGGTAAATTCATCCATTGTTCTTGTTTTTTCTCTTTTATTTATTTGTTTATTATTATTATATTTTTTTTGGAAACAATCCACTCTTCTTCTTTGGAAAAGCCAAATTATTATTATTTTTTATATATAAAAAAAAAGATCCTATTACAAAGCCAAGTTTGGCTTTTGTGTGTTTTGGGAAATAGAAAAGGGGAGGTTTGGACTTGGTTCCACCAATTTTTAATCCTCAATACCCAACGTCACATATTATTATTACAAATATTTCTTCAAATTTGATATTTCTATAATTTAATCGCTTTATTAAATTGAATTATATATTTCTTATAATTTAAGAAAGAGTAGGTGAGAACTTGGAACTGAAATGAACTAACTCTAGTATGAATTTGAAGGTACTAAATTGCTGTCCTATAACATTTTGTATGGTTATGTTCTATATACAAAATATTTGTGAACATCCATACATGTTTTAAACTATGAAAGGATTCAATTTCACCATTCAACTTTGGATTATTTGTTTTGTTTTGAAAAATACAATTCAACTCTTAAATTATTTCATAAAATATTTTCTAATTAATATAAAGTATGAAAATTTACATGAATGTTGATGTAGCGCAAAAACTAGAAGAAATACATGATTTTATTTACAAATATATAGAAAATTAAGGAATGAAGGAAAAAAAAAAAAAAAAAAAGAAAGAAAGAAAAGAAAGAAGAAAGGGTGGCCACGGTCAACAAACATAGATGATTCTTTTAATAGCGAAGATAAGAGTAATGGTGAAAATGATGTGAAACTAAGCACAATTTTCAAAAATAAAAAACTAAAAAACCAAATACGCCCTAACCAAAAAATTTAATTCGCTCATGGACTGAATTGAATTGGTTAGATTTTTTTTTTTTTTTTTTTTTTTAGATGTAATGATATGAAAAGTATAAGATAGTTCAAAAATTAATATAGAGAAAACCATATCATAATTAAGATTTGTTGGGTAGACAACTTTGTCTATATTAGTTTAATATAAGAGGGCAAAAGGTATAGAATTATAAAATTTTGGTTTTAAATCAGTTAAATAATCTTAAATTAAAAGTGCTAAACAAATTTTAAATTAAAAGTCGCTTTCTATGTGTGTAAAATCTTAACAGGGATGAAAAGGACTTTATTATTATTGTTGTTGTTATTTTAGGTCAACAACAGTTAGAGTGGAGTTTCTTAACATCTAACATTCTTGTTGAAGGTATCTTTAAGGGAAATTATAAGATTAGCGATAAAAAAAATATAAATATATAAGGATATTTGCAATTTTCGTTTTTTTTTTTTTTTTTTAAATTGTAAATATAGCCAAACAAAATTTAACTTGATTTCTATTCGTTTATTATTCTAATTTTACCCTCATTTATGTATCAATTAGGTGTGATAGTCGATTTGGTTGTCAGTTTTAGAGCCAAGAACCAAATCAAATCAATCTAGTTTACAAAAAAGAGATTCAAACCAATGTCCAATAAAGAACAAAGGCAATGGACTTTATTTTATTTGATTTGGTTTATTATCGGTTTGGTTTTTTTATTTTTGACATTTTCTTTTTTTAGATTGAAATTGGGCATTTTTATATTTTTCTTGGCACTTTTCTAAATAACATACATATATGTTCCATAATAATTTATCTTTTTTTTTTTTCTAAACAATAAATATACATGTATCATAATAAAATACTAAAAGATACCTTATGTTTGGAAGGATATATATATACACATACCTTTCAGTTGGTTTGATTTTGGTTGGTTTTATCGAAAGAATTAATTAAAATATTTTAATACATTAAAAGTAAAAGGAAAAACTACTTTTTTTAGTTTTTAAATTTTTAAAAGTTGTGAAAGTTTCAAAACATACTTTTTTAGTGCCCAAGCTTTTTAGTATAGGTATATTTGGCCTCTAAGTTTTTAAAATATATCTTTTTAGTTCTCCAATTTTAAAGGATAGGTTTAAAAGGTCTTAGACGTATTTGTTTATTATTTTAAATAATCATATAGCATTTTGAATTATAATTTTTTAAAGAAAAATTTTGAGAGAAGATATAATTATTTAAAGGGAAATTGGGTCAAATAGACTCAATTTTAAGGTATATTGTCCAAAATGTGTCAAATAACTTTTTTTTATTCACGAGGTTTACCATTTTTTCTTATTTTTATCTTATCAAAATACCTTTATCATAACTAGTTATTAATTGTTTTTTAATGTCTTTATTACTTTGTTTATTTTAAATTTGGTTTTGAGAAGGAAGATTTTTTTTTTTTTTTTTAATTATTTTAATTTTTTTTTTTTTAATTATTTTAATTTTTTTTTTTTTAATTATTTTAATTTTTTTTTTTTTAATTATTTTAATTTTTTTTTTTTTAATTATTTTAATTTTTTTTTTTTTAATTATTTTAATTTTTTTTTTTTTAATTATTTTAATTTTTTTTTTTTTAATTATTTTAATTTTTTTTTTTTTAATTATTTTAATTTTTTTTTTTTTAATTATTTTAATTTTTTTTTTTTTAATTTTCGAGCATTATTATTTCCTTTGCAAATTTTATTTTTGATGGCATCTAACTTTTTTTTTGTTAACATTTTTTTTAACGTGCATGAATTTTTTAAAAGTAAATAAAAGCAATAAAATAAAAATTGTCAGCATAGTTGGATTTTTTTTTCCATTTTTCATGAAAGTAAGACATAATTTTTTTTCCAGATTTATTGTGTTTATCCATTATTTCCTTTTCAAGTTTTGTTTCAAAACCATAAATTGCATGCATAGATTCTTTTTTCATTTTATTCAAAAGGTTTGACAGCATTAATTGCATACATGGAAGTTAGTTTTCGTTTTTAATACTTTCAGTTTCATGGACCAAACACATCTTTAAAATTCGGGAACTAAAATGGTAATTTTGTTAAAGTAACATTATGAATTTTAAAAATATTAGTAGAGAGTGGATAACAAAACGTTGAAAATTATTGATGGAAGTTTGTTTAATTTTTTAAATCCCGAAGCCAAAAATCAAAGCCACGTATGTTTAATTGTGATTTTGTTCTTATTTTGTTGTTTTTTTAAATTTATGTTTGTTTCTCTTCAAGTTTCTTACCACAATTTTTCTATTTTTTTTTAAGAAATATTTAAATTCTTAATTAAATTCTTAAAAAGAAAGTTTAAGATGATATATATATATATATATATATATATATATTTTAAAACATGGTTAGAAAATGGATAACAAAATAAAGTAATTTATAGGTTGGAGTAGTGTTTATGAGCTTAATTTTTAAAAGAATAAAAATCAAATGGTTGTCAAACAATATCAAAATAATTATCAAGTAGGATCTAAACATTTTGTTGAAAAGTATCTATTACTATGGTAGTGTCGAAAATGTAAAATTGCAAATTTGATCCTATAGTTTTGGAGAAAGTTAGATTTTAGTCCATATTGTTAATAATTAGAATATAGTCTATATGATTTGATAAACCCCTCATAAATAGTCCCTAGGAGGATTTTATTATCAAACTATAAAGATTATTTATGAGGTTTTATCTAACCATAAGGATTAAATTCTAACTTTCAAAACCATAGAGACTATTTCCTAAAAAAACACATTTTATGTAGAACATATCGAACGAGAAAATTTCTAGTAAAACTAGAATATCATACTCCTTTTGTTCACGATAGATGTCACTCTATTCTTTTAACAAAAAATGTTGATATGACAAATAATAAACAGAAGTGTAGTCCTAAGCAAAGAAAAAATTGTCAATTAAGGTGACATCTAGTGCGTTAAAGGTGATTAACTTCGTATACACAAAAGGAAACATCTTTTGCTTAGATAGGGTTGTGGATATTTTTTATATGTTGGAAACTTTGTCAATATTATTCTCTTTTGTCATTATTGTAATTGGTCAATCAAATTTTGCCATGTTTAATAAATTTAGGCTTAACTAAGAATCATTTTGTCTCTAAATTAAAATTTGGAGACAAATAAATGACAAACTAAAGAAAATGCAATGTGTTTCCTTTCCGGCCATCTAATCACAATGATAGGTTTGTCAAATTCAGCCATGATTAAGCCTATACCATAATCGATAAATTTGGCTAGAGGTCTAACTGGCCCTTGAAATTATAGATTGGATCAGTAGTTAAAGTCGCTCAGGTTTAAAGTCTAACACAATTCAAACGCAGGTGGAAGTTTGGGCCAAAGAAAAAATTGGACCCAATCCAACTTTAGCCCAAGCCTAATCTTTGGACCCAAAAGTAGCTTGGCCC
Source organism: Citrullus colocynthis (assembly GCA_031780015.1). Classification (NCBI taxonomy): domain Eukaryota; kingdom Viridiplantae; phylum Streptophyta; class Magnoliopsida; order Cucurbitales; family Cucurbitaceae; genus Citrullus; species Citrullus colocynthis. Next base: position 1,379,478 of record QLSR01000081.1, read on the forward strand.
AAGCCCATGTGAGACACATGAAAACCTCTATAAGTAGAGGTGGGGAGAGGGGAGATTGGGAGCTCTAAAAAGTTAAACTCTAAAAACTGAAACTCTCGAGTTTTGAAGATCGGGGCTCTCAACCCAAAAATTTAAAGACTAAAACTTCCCTTTAACTTCTTGAAGAATTCTTGAAGATTTCGAAGCTAAAGCTCTACAAAACTTAGAAGAAAAAGCTTCCTTCAACTTTCGAGAGAAAGCATCAAATGATCAATTAGAGATTATACTTACAATACTAAAATCAATACAAATACAAATTTCATTTCAACAAACCGCATTTTTTAAAAGATTTTGTCAAACAGTCGCATCCCTAGAAAGGATAACAGATCTACCTATGCTTTAGCCGCTTGAGCGCATCTTCTCATAGTTAGAGTTGAAAATGACCCACATACATTTTAGGCCCAAGGTCTACAAAGACACACATGGGGAGTTCCACTTTTCATTTGTCCTACATTGGAGAATTAAAGAGTGGCTAGATGGTATAAATATGAGAGAACTTCTAGGGACTTGTAAATATTAAGAGAGTGGGAGTAAAGAGTATTTTCCCACATGTGCGTTGCTTCAGGCGTGCCAAATTTACTTTCAAAGTAGTAATTTACACGCTAGATCCGACGCCAAACAACAGTTACTCTTTAATTTAAAAAATATCTTTTTAGATAATCGTTTGAGTTGTTTGCCGTTGGTTTGTCGCCTGAAAAAAAGAAATACCGACGTCGACATTGAATTCAATTGTTTTATTTTTAAATTTTTCTTTGGAAGAAAACAAAAATACCGGCGGAGAAAACTGAAGTGCTAAACAGCGGGAAGCGGCCATTGTTTATAATCATAAACCCGTTGGAAAATTAAAAACACTTCAAAAAAAATAAAATAAATAAAATAAATATATACTCAAAATCGGTGGGCAAAAATGGCATTAAATTCCCCCTTTCCCGTTTCATCTGTTTCCTTATTAATAAATCCCCCAACTCCTTTCGTCTCTCTCAATTGAATTCCAACTAATTTCCTTCAACATTCATCTTTCCATTTCCATCAAATGGCGTCTCTCGTTCTTCTCCTCTCCCAACTCCTCCGTCACCACCACACCAATCCCGATTACTGGCTCACTATTCCACTTCCGGCCCCGACGTCTTCTTCTGCCGCCCCCAAGTCGCTGCTGCCGACTGAGTGCGGTTATAGCAATAAGAGCCGGATCTGTGCCGATGAGACTGTAATCGATGAGTTTCTCAAGGAGTCTAGGGTTTGTGTTGATTTGGTTTGGCCCTAATTTCAATTTCAAATTGCCTCCTTTTCCTTCTTCCTCTTCTTCTTGTTTGTGTAATTCTCGATTTCGAGGTAGAAAATTCTGTCTGGTCAAATAGAGTGCCATTTTCTCAATGCTATGCTCTGCAAAATGTACAAAATTGGAAACAAATATTCGTGTTTTTATTTTTATTTTTAATTTCTTTTCTCTTTTTTTTTTTTCAAATGTTGATGTTCTTATAAAACAGACTATTAAAACAAAAAAGAATGATAATAAATTAGTAAATATTATAAATATTCGAAATATCTATAATTTAGCTTAGTGTTCAAAGGTCACATGTCTTGTAATCACAATAGTAGTCATGTTTTTCCACCACATATTTGTCAAAATGACATATAAATAGTGACATTTTATGAAAGTTGAAGATATACACATTAGGAGGAAAAGAAAGAATTGGAAAAGTTGGAGAGATTTTAAACTGCTATAAAATCTTATTTTCTAATTATTTTAATATTATATATATATATATATATATATTTTTCTTTTTTTTAAATATTTGTGCATCTGTTTTAGATCATTTTGCTCTCAATTTTGTATAATGGAAATGTGGGTTAACTTTGATTAACCCCATGAAAATTTAATGCCTTGAATTAAAGTGTTAATAAGCTAAAGGAAATTTATTTAAATGTTTCAAGTTCCATAGCTATGACATCATTGAGCATAGCTTTATTTAAAATTTCATCTTTTCGTCCACATATTATTTAAAAAATAATTTTAAATTTATGCCAAAATTTAAAAGATTGAAATTAAAAAAAAAAAAAAAAAATTTAAAAAGCTTTAAAATCTTGTGCGCAACTTGATTTGTTGATCTCGATATACTTGGATCCACCATTTAGCTTGTTGATCTTCGAAAAGAGTCAAAAGTTTCTTCAGCTTGGCCTTCATAGCGAGTTTGGCATATTATCATCAATTGATCGACTTAACTCATGGCAACAGATGGTCTTTTTTTTTTTTTTTTTTCTTTTTTTTTAATTTTTTTTTTTTTTTTTTATTTATATTTTTATAATTGATATTAAAAACTCTACTACATACCTTTCTTTTTTTTTTTTTTTTTTCTTTTTTTTTAATTTTTTTTTTTTTTTTTTAAGATCAATGAGTTAAAAGATGGATCCAAGCACATTGAAATCAACAAACTATACTAGATCGATTTAATGAAATTAAACTAAGAAGTCAATCGAAGTACATCATTTCAACATATTGCCATGGTCTGATCAGAGTAAATGATCAACAAGCTCAAGCCTAATCCAACTTATTGACCATACTAAAAAGGTAGATTCAAATTGAATCATATGAATAATTTAGAAGATCTGAAGTTTACATATCAAAGGATAATAGAAACTATATAAACTCCAAATTTAATAAATTATATTTTATTCCACGAATTAATCTCTTTTTGAAATGTTTAAAGAAAGGAGAGAATAAGAAATGAAAAAGAAAAAAAAGAGAGACTAGATTTGGGTTTTTCCATTTTTTTAAGTGCTTTTTCTTTTTGCGTTTTTTTTTTTCATCTTCCTTTTATATAATATGAATTTATTTTGAAACTCAACCCCAAAATCTTGGAGGACAAGTGCGATGTACGTAGTTTAAAATTTTTAGAACATACAATTTTAAATAAATATATTTTTAGTTCAATTTAAATAGAATAATATCTAATGTGAAATTTAAACGTAATTGGATAGATTAGATAACTAAGACTATATCACTATATGTACGTTTTGTTTATTTAATTTATATTGAATATCAAATGTATTTGATATAGTTGAGTTAGATTTATATGCTTCTTCAAATAAGTTATCAATAAAATCTAACTATGTCTTTTCATCTAGCAAAATAAAATTCGAAATTCTCTTTCTTCGATCACAATTCAATGTTTCTTTTATGGAAAACAAAGACTTAATTTTCATCTAAAAGATTTTGAGCTCTCTAATAAAATGAATTATGTTTGAGGGAAATAGAAACAAAACCTACATATTTATTATGTGAAAAATAGGCAAGAAATAGAAGTATGTAGTTATCGTGCGAAAGAATTTGTATTTGTTAAATGATGTGTATAAATAATTTTAAATTTTGATTTGTTAATTCCTTTTAATAAAGATTAAAAAAAACGATTTGAGGACAAAATAAGAATTGTTGAAAGATGTAATGACAAAAAGGGAATGCAAAATTAAATGGAAAAAAAAAAGGCACGAACGTAAGAAAGAAGGTGAGGACAAAATATGAATTGTTGAAAGATATAACCGTGAAAGAGAAATATAAAATTAAATGAAAAAGGAAAAAAAAAAAAAAACATGAAAGGTATGTAGGAGAGTATGAAATGAAGGGGTGTGAGCGTGAGGACAATAGAGTTTTTATTGAAAAAGTTAGCGGCAAAGAGGGAAGTTAGAATTCTACCCTCTTGACCATTTTTAATATAGTATAGATATAGATATAGATTTTCGTCTTAAAATTTATTAATTGAATACAAATATAATTTTATAATAATTTTTAGAAAGAAAAAAAAAGCTAAATTGTAGATTTAATTCTTTAATTTCAAAGTTGTATTTATTTAATTTTTAAACTTTCTTTAAAATTTTCAATTTATGTCTTTACACTTTTTCAATTATGATGGTATTAAATCTCTACTACTAGCACTTTTAAGTAAATGTAGATTTGACACAATAATTAGATTATTAGCTATTAAGTAATATGTGGCTCAGGTAGACTATCAATTACTTGTTGTCACATCTATTAAATTATATTATATAAGAGAACTTCTTTACTATATGCATACATATATATTTCTTTTCCACCGATACAACAACGTTTCATTTGTGATTCGAGAAAGATTTAATAGAAAAGTAATAATTTTTTAAATAATACTAGGAAGAGCCCAATTGATTATTGTAAAGAGAGTTCTTGTTTGTGTACAATATTAGTTGTACTGTAAGAAAAAAAAAATCAATATGTATTATAATTATATTAATATTTTATAACATTATCATTCTTTTGGTAAGGTTTGGTAGGCTTTGGTTAGAAAATTAAATCATCCTAACATGTTTTATTTATTTATTAATTGACTTTATTCTACTCTCTCTCCTCTTAGTATTACAGATAAAAAGTGACGATTTAGAATGTTCAAAATATTAAAATTAGAACATATTTAATTAAATTCCAATTTATTTGGTTGTGCCTGTACCTCTAGTACTTAGAGAACTAACTTTTCAAACTATAAATTAAAAAAGGAAGTTTATAAACACTTCTCTATAAATAATTTCTTTATCAAATTTAAATGTTTATTAGTTAAGAAAACGGTAAAGAAATTATAAAAAAACTAACATAATTTTTAAAATTAAAAATAAAAAATTAAATAATTATCAAAGAGCCTAAATTGTTAAAAGGTGTTGGGATCTAAAAATATATTTAGAGTTGTCATTGAATCATCCCACACTAAAAATAAAAATAATAATAATAATAGTTAGGGTAGTTACTTTAAATAGCAAGGCTACTAAAAATATATATATATTTTCACTTTTCATAGGTGATATAAATAAACTAACTCATTTTACCATATTTGTAAACAACTCTTGTATTTATTCTATTAAGGAAAAGAACGTGGAAGACCCTTCAAAGGTAAAAAGACAAAATTTTATTAGCGAAGTGGCAATCCTATGGAATTGTGCCATGTGGCACAATTTAAAGAAAATAATAATGATCTTTTTGTGAGTAAAAGAAATAAGGAGTATGTGGATAGTTGCAACTTAGGCTACACCTAATCATTCATATTATTTTAATAGGACTTCCAAACTTTTAATTTTGGTTCCAACGTATTTCTAAGTCTTAAAAATGCCTAATATGACCTTAAACTTTCAATTTTGTATATAATAAATTTCTAAAATTTTCAATTGTGTCTAATGAGTCAGTGACATGTTCAATATATTTTAAAGTTCTCAAATATAGTAGACAAGAAATAGAAATAGAAATTTTAATATTATGTTAGCATACCATTCAAATTTATATTTAATAAGTCAATTAAATTTTTAAATTTACACAAACATTTAGTGCTAAATTTAGAATTCAATTATATATATATATATATATATATATATTGAACTAAAATTATATTTTAGATGCCCCTTAAAAAAAATCACAAAATTAAGTCCTAAAATTAGCAATTAAAAAATGTGATAGATCTCCAACCAAATGGGAAATATTATAAGTTGTTTTGGGTCACATCCACCACCAATCCCCCAATCAATTTCAACCACCAAATTTCTTTGCTTCCCTTTTCCAATTTTTACCCCTAATTTTCTAAATATGAGTATGTCATTCTTTTTTCTATCCCAATTATTAAAATTTAAAATTTAAAAAAAAAAAAAAAAATCTTCCAAAAATTCCAATTATTTTATACATATAGCACACGTTATGGCAATTTCCAAATCTAATGCTTCAAGTTCTACTGGCGCGTGCAGATCCGTTGCCCCCGTCGGTGCTGTCCTTTTATTATACTTACTTACTTTATTCTTTTTTAAAAATATATATTGATTATGATTATAATTTATAGTTAAATAACAAATTTCCTATATAGCTTTATTTTATTTTTTTTAAGTATGAAAAGTTTGAAACTCCAAGTATATGTAGAGATGTTCATCGAACGAGATGGGGTTGGGATGACTTCTTTGTCCCTGCCTTTGCTCTCTATTTCATTCTTAATCCTCACAAAATTTTCCTCACAAATCTTTTTTTTTTCCTATTTTATTTCTTAAGAAAAGCAATTAACTTAAGTTACTACTATTGAAAAGTTTAAAATTAAATATTTAAACTTATCACTATTTTATTTATATAATTAATTTCAAACAAATATATTTATTATGGTGACTATTAAACAATTAATCTCTAAATTTAAATATAAAATTTATAGAATAACAATAATTATTATAATAAATAAAAAATAGTAAAGTATAAGTCAATTTGTGAAACACTACAATAGAAGATCGAACCCTAAATCTTTAGAAAAGAACTGCATGTCAATTATAGTTGATCTAAGCTTGTGTTAGCTTTTTTATTTATGATTTCTTGATTCATGTTTAATAGATCTATGATTTCTTTTATTAAAAAAAATGTTATAGTCAAAATCCTATTAGATACCAAGAGTGTAAGGACTTGGCAACAACCAAAAAAATTTAAACATCAAACTTCTAATTTAACTTTAAATATATATTAAGTTCTTATTGAATGATTAATTGAAAACATCGTTATAAGGGTTAAAAATAATTCCTTTAACTAAAGTATTAGATACTTATTAAACTATGTTTGTGTTGATTTGTTAACATCAATTAAAACACGATAATTCAAAGTTCAAAACTAAACAAAACTACAAATTAGAGCATAACTCATGATATCTATATTTTAATTTTGGGAATACACCTTTGTAAGTCCCTAAGTTTTTATTATACTGTTCATTTGGTCCTAACGTTCCAAATATTACATTTTTAATCTTAAGTTTTGAGTTTAATTTTCATTTAATCCATATAATTCTAGAGTGTACACTTTTATTCCTCAGTAACTAATGCTCGTTTTTAGTTCTTGATGTCAAATTTCAATCAATTAATAAAAAATATTTAGGATGTGAAATTTTCAATTAATGAAAAATAATTCATTCATGTTTAATTAAATTATTTTAAAATAATTTATAGAAAATTATCACATAACTTAAAACTCAAGAGTAAAAGTGTAAATCTTAAAATTTACGAACCAAACGGAAACTAAACTCCTAACTTAAGAATAAAAATGTAAGATTTTCAAACTAGAACACAAGTATAAATATGTAACATTTTGAAATTTAGAGACAAAATTGAAAAAATACTCAAAATTAAAGGACAAAAATGTAATTTTTTTATCTCTAATTTTTAACTTCTAAGCTTAATGATAGGAGTATAAAGTAGGATTTAAATCTTAACTACTAATTATTGATTGGAAATTTATGTTAATGAAGTTTAATAAATTGAAAGATTGAGTTAATGTAATTACAATTAAAATTACACTGAGATGCCACGTCAAGTCAAAGTGTTTAAATTCAGACAAACCACCGCACTTCTCTCCGACACACAAAACCCTCCACATTACGCCTTTCCCCTAAAATCCCCCTCCTCACGCGCCACCGTCGCACGTGTGAATCTTCTCCTACTTCACACAAAAATTACAAATATAACCTTTCAACTTCAAAGTTTTTGCTATTTAATTCGTGAAATTTTTAAGTATCTATTAAAACTACACAACTTTTAATTTATGTTGAATAGGTGTACGAAATTTCCAAGTTAAATTTTTGGGTAATTATTTTAAATAATAAAATTATTTAAAATATTTTTAAATATAGTAAAATGTTATTGTGCATTAGACATCTATTTTATTGCAGTAAAATTTTGCTATATTTGTAAATAAGTTTGCTCATTTGCTACACTTGAAAACAACCCTAAAGCTTATGGATTTGATAGACAATTTTGAAATAAACAAAAACATAAAACTTCAAAGACTAAATATGTAGTTGAATGGTTAAAAAATACTTTGTTCCCTAAACTTTTGTCGAAGATTCAATTTAGTCCTTAAACTTTAGTTGGTAATAATTTAGTACTTATACTTTCAAATTTGTGACAATTTCGTCTCTATATTTTAAAATTTATAACAATTTAATTTTTATTAGTGTTAATTTTTATTAGGTAACAAATTAGTCTTTACAATTTATATATATAAGAAAAAAAATCAGATCAACCTATTGATGCACATGTGGAAGAAATTTCATTGAACTTAGTTTTTAAAATTTATGAAATAAATGGACATAAACTCTAAAATTTAAGGATTAATATTGTAATTTGACGTAATAATTAATACTATGTTATACCTTACCAACTCAGATTTTTTCGTTCTACCACTAAAACAAATAAAAATAATAATATTGTTAATAAATAAATGAATGAAATACACATTGGTTGTCTGTCACCGGCTACCATCCAATCTCCGGCAATGACTTTCCGATATTCCAGATCTGCCACCTCATCATTCCTGAGTCTATAAATAAACTTGATTCCCATTTCTTCCAACTCGCGCCTTCTCTCTTCTTTGTGGCTCCCCCATTATCGTCTCTCTCCCTATCTCTTATCTCTCGCATTCCTTTCTTTTTTTCAAGGGGAGCCTCTGTCGGTGTTCCACTTCCTTAAGGTTCGCTCCATTTTCTCTCATTTCCCTTACCCATTTTCCCATGCTTTCCTATTGCTCTGTTTTCTCTGAATTTCAATTTGTTGTCAATGTATCCCGGCATTGCTGTAATTTTGGATTCAGATCCACTGTCTTGTGGACTCGTCTTGTTACTTAGGCATGAACCCATTTTTTATTTGATCTTCCAATTGCTGTTTAAGGATGATTGGGAATTTACTTGATTACTCTGTTTTTTGTGTCTATTTAAGTATTGTGGTATAGATCTGGTGGGATTTTTGTTTTCTTGAAGACGTGTGTTTCTAGATCTGATGTATTTTAATGGGGCGTTTTCCATTTTAAGTATTAGATCTGTCTGGGTCTGAATTGTTGGCTTATGTGAACTTTACTCATTGGATCTTTACTGCACATATTACCAACCCTTTGTTCTTAAGTCTTATTCATTGGCTTGAATTTCGCATCACTCCATTAATTTAACATGGTATTAGTAGTTTCTGTTGCTTATTGATTATCGGGTTTGGCCTTTGAGATAAGAGTAGTGTTGAGGATCTAATTGAATTTAGTTACGTCTGCGATCTCTTGAACAGAACAATGGCATCTCACATCGTTGGATATCCTCGTATGGGCCCCAAGAGGGAGCTCAAGTTTGCTCTTGAATCATTTTGGGATGGGAAGAGCAGAGCAGAGGATTTGAAGAAGGTGGCTGCAGATCTGAGGTCATCCATCTGGAAACAGATGTCTGATGCAGGGATCAAATACATCCCCAGCAACACTTTTTCGTACTATGATCAGGTGCTTGACACCACTGCACTGCTTGGGGCTGTTCCTCCTAGATATGGCTGGACTGGTGATGAGATTGGGTTTGATACCTACTTCTCAATGGCTAGAGGAAATGCATCTGTACCAGCTATGGAAATGACCAAGTGGTTTGACACTAACTAGTAAGTAACCACCTGACCTTTTACTTTTGGAAGGAAGATCCATTATTTGTATACAATGACAATGTTGTGAGAATAGTATAATTAATCTTTGCCAATGCTATGATGCAGCCACTTCATTGTCCCTGAGTTGGGACCAGAGGTGAAGTTCTCTTATGCTTCCCATAAGGCAGTGGATGAATACAAAGAAGCCAAAGCTGTAAGTTGTTGATCTAAATATTTGCCTTGATTATGCTTAAAGTTCACAAAATACGGTATATAATACATTGGAAAATGGAAACTGAAAATTTGGTTGAGAATAGAAATTAAATAATGGGTAATTGATGTGTGCTTAGTTATTTTTAATTTTGAGGATGAAATTCTCAAAAGGGGGTAAGCATTTGTGAGTAAATAAGGTATTTAATTCAAGGTAATTTTCAAGTTCAAGAAGGGTTTTGATGGTAGGCTCCATTGCATACTGCGGTCTACTGTCGTCACATCTCGTCTTAGGTGTTTTTGTACGGAAATCTGGGGCGGGGTGTGACAGTTAATGGCTAGCACTTCTAGAGCTAATAATTAAGTATATAATAACATTTTTAAAGACAAACAAAAATAACAAAATGTATCGGTGATAGACTATTGCTAATAGACTCAATTAGCGGTATAGCTTATCATTAATAGACTCTGAGATATAGCCTATCACTAATAGACTCTGAGAGCTAAATCTAAATTTTGCTATCTCTTTGCATTTTAGGCTTGATTGCTATATTTGTTACTACCCCTTAAATAATTAAAGTTATTGGAAATAGGCCTTGAATCCCTGTCACGTGGAGCGGAATTTGGGTATATCATTCCAAAAACAGATTGCATTGTATTATGAATGTACCAGACATGCTTCAATGGCTTAAATAAGCCTATACCTTATAGGACTCAGAAATCTGATTTTGGCATGTAAGAACCTAATAATTGAGTTAAAAAATGTTTTTGATCATGCAGCTTGGAGTAGACACTGTTCCAGTTCTTGTTGGTCCTGTGTCATACTTGTTGCTCTCTAAACCTGCAAAGAGTGTTGACAAGACCTTCTCCCTTCTCTCCCTTCTTGACAAGATCCTTCCAGTCTACAAGTAAAGAATCGTCGCTCTATCAAGATACACCAAAGTGTTCTTATAATGATTCTCTTTTTCACGTATTAATCATGGATAACTTTTCAGGGAGGTTATTTCTGATCTTAAAGCGGCAGGCGCTACTTGGATTCAGTTTGATGAGCCTACATTAGTATTGGACCTTGATTCTCACAAATTGAAAGCTTTCTCTGATGCATATGCTGATCTAGAATCAACTCTCTCTGGCTTGAATGTTCTTGTTGAGACATATTTTGCTGATGTCCCTGCTGAGGCATACAAGACCCTTACTTCTTTGAAGGGTGTCACTGCCTATGGATTTGATTTGGTTCGTGGAACTAAGACACTTGATTTGATTAAGGGTGATTTCCCCAAGGGAAAATACCTTTTTGCTGGTCTAGTTGATGGAAGGAACATTTGGGCCAATGATCTTGCTGCTTCAGTTAGCACATTGGAGGAACTGGCTGCCATTGTGGGTAAAGGTGATATTCTTTTGTTTACATTTGTGTTACTAGGTTGGGTCGTGGTGCTTAATTTCATTATTAGTTCTACTATTCGAGAGTCCATTTTTACTCACCATTTTCGTCCAAAAAAAAACATGCAGATAATCTTGTCGTCTCCACCTCCTGCTCGCTTCTTCACACTGCTGTTGACCTTGTCAACGAAACCAAGTTGGACAATGAAATCAAATCATGGCTAGCTTTTGCTGCTCAGAAGATTGTTGAAGTTAATGCCTTGGCAAAGGCCTTGGCTGGTCAAAAGGATGAGGTATATTCTTGATTCTGATGAAATTCATCTATGCAGGTGTAATCTATGTGTTTAGGTCTTGATATCTAACCTTTTGTGTTGTGGTTTGTCAATTATAATCAGCCAATAATTGGTAATTGTTCAAATCCATATTTATGATGAAAATACTATTTCCCAGTATAAGTGCTAAGTTTAAGCAAATCCACAATGTTGTGGCCACTAATGTTGCTAACTTAGATTATTTCTGGAACGTTCTTCCCTTGGATGAGCACTAACTCATAGCTTATTGATTTCCTTTTCAGGCATTCTTTGCTGCTAACGCTGAAGCTCATGCTTCAAGGAAGTCGTCCCCAAGGGTGACCAATGAGGCTGTTCAGAAAGCGGTCTGTACACATCCATTTCTTATCTTTAAGGTGTTTACTGTCTGTTTGCAGGGCTTGCATTAACTGATAAATTGCTTTTTGATTGTGCAGGCTGCTGCTTTGAAGGGCTCTGATCACCGCCGTGCTACAAATGTTAGCGCAAGACTCGATGCTCAACAGAAGAAGCTTAACCTTCCAATCCTTCCAACCACCACCATTGGCTCCTTCCCTCAAACTGTTGAACTCAGGAGGGTTCGTCGTGAATACAAAGCTAATAAGTGAGTAAAAATTAATACCAGCTTTCCTTGAAGTTCAAAAATACTTTATTCCTGTTTCTAATGTTTGTTATCTTTTTTACCATTCTTTAGGATCTCTGAGGAGGAATATGTGAAGGCTATCAAGGAGGAAATTAGCAAGGTTGTCAAGCTCCAAGAAGAGCTCGACATCGATGTCCTTGTTCATGGAGAGCCCGAGGTGAGTTATATGGAGCCTCTTGAGGAGAAAATCCACTGTTTTTGTTGAGGGAAGTTTGTAGCACCCTTTTCTCATTTTGCCCCTCTAACGTGCATTTCATCCTCACTGCAGAGAAACGATATGGTTGAATACTTTGGGGAGCAGTTGTCAGGTTTTGCATTCACCGTCAATGGTTGGGTGCAGTCATACGGTTCTCGTTGTGTGAAGCCTCCAATCATCTACGGTGACGTGAGCCGCCCGAAAGCCATGACTGTCTTCTGGTCTACTCTGGCTCAGAGCATGACCGCCCGACCAATGAAGGGAATGCTTACCGGCCCTGTCACCATTCTCAACTGGTCCTTTGTTAGAGTAGACCAGCCAAGGTAATAGAAGATAACGTTTACACACACTTAAGCTGAAAGAAACTACTGTAGTTGGCTTTTCTCCTTTATACCATACTTTATGCCTAATGCTTCTTGTGTATATTATCGTATTCTAGATTCGAAACATGCTATCAGATTGCTTTGGCCATCAAGGATGAGGTCGAGGATCTCGAGAAGGCCGGCATTAATGTCATCCAAATTGATGAGGCTGCTTTAAGAGAAGGACTACCTCTTAGGAAGTCTGAGCATGCTTTCTACTTGGATTGGTCTGTTCACTCTTTCCGTATCACGAACTGTGGTGTCCAAGACACAACTCAGGTTTACTTCACTAACCACTGGGATTTTATTTTCATTACCCTTTTAACAATTCATAATATATGTTCAATTCGCCTAAATATTCGATTACGTGACAGATTCACACTCACATGTGCTACTCCAACTTCAACGACATCATCCAATCCATCATCAATATGGATGCCGATGTGATCACAATTGAGAACTCTCGCTCTGATGAGAAGCTCTTGTCAGTTTTCCGCGAGGGAGTGAAGTATGGTGCTGGAATTGGCCCCGGTGTGTACGACATTCACTCCCCTAGAATACCATCAACCGAAGAGATCGCAGACCGGATCAACAAGATGCTTGCAGTGCTTGAAACCAACATCTTATGGGTCAATCCAGACTGTGGTCTCAAAACTCGCAAGTACGCCGAGGTGAATCCTGCTCTCAAGAACATGGTTGCTGCTGCAAAGCTCCTCCGAACACAACTCGCCAGCGCCAAGTGAAATCAGTTGCTGAGTTTTTATGAAAGATTGAAGCATCATCTTTTATCCTTCCCTTATTCCAGATATCCAGAAAGAAATATGTCTGTTTGTTCTCCAATAACTGAGTAGCCGTCATATTTAGTAGCTGTAGTTCCTCTTTTGAGCATTTTTTTTTCTTACAAAGATTTGCTTTCCATATTGGTTTTTGATTTGAAGTTGTAGTAAAGCTTTGTTCGTTGGAGGGCACCAAACTGCAATCTGTATCCAACTGAAATGGAAAAAGAAGACAACATTCCCAGTTTGTGCAACCTTTGTTTTCTAAAATCATATCAAATTTTATTCTAATTCTCCCTCGATTGTAATACAATTCTTAACTTTTATTGTTGAAATTTGTTTTTTCTTTTTTTCCTTCTAGTTTTGCGTTTGTTCCATTTAACGTCAAGGCTTGAAAAATTTATACTCTTAACTCGATTTTCATTAAATTCACTTATTAGTATTGATAGTCTCTATTAATTTGTTTTAAATCATTATAATTAATTAGTAAAATATAATTAATTAGTTTTCACTAATTTTCCATCGTTGATATAAATAGTTTTAAATTTTTACTTCACAATTATCTTAATTAATTAACTAAAAGTTTAACACCAAAAACTAAAGTAAACATAAGCGAAAATCTAAGGGTAAAATTGTAAAATAGTAAAACTTAGAAACTAAATGAAAATTAAACTCAAATTGCAAAGTAAAAATGTAACATGTTAGAGTTAGAACCTAAGACAACCATACTAAAATCAAACTCAAAACTTAGAGGATAGAAGTTTCTAAACTTAGGGACAAAATATGTACGTTCTATTTAAATTTTGATAGATAAAATATGCTCATTCAACTTCATTCTCTTTTTTTTCTTTCTTGTTTTAGTACGACATGAAAATTTAAACTTTAAAACTCGAGAGGACAACATATCAATTACCACTGAATCATAGATGATTTGGACAGTCCTCATAGATGATTTGGACAGTCCTCATAGTCTTCAACTTACCTGTATAAAGTATTAATATATAATAAAATTTAATTTTCAAACAAAATTTAATTTTCAAACTTGGTTTATGTTTGGAAGTTCATGTTTTTTCAGTGAAAAAGAAAGGAAAATAGAAAAATTCAAACTAGAGACCTCTCGATTGTTAACACATCTGTATGCCAATTTTCACTTCATGTTTGGATAACTACTTTAACATACTAGCCACATAGATCTATGAGACAAAGAAATAAGATTCAGAGGACTATTATATACTTTTTGGAATAGCCACATAGATCTATGAGACAAAGAAATAAGATTCAGAGGACTATTATATACTTTTTGGAAGTCAGTACAAGAACCAAATAGTTACATTTGACCAAATTTATAATTTTGACTTTTTATCACTTTTCTTCCACTCCCATCATCCTTGGCCTAAATATACATATGTAACTTTCTTTTCTCTCACTACTTTTCTCTTTTTTTTTTTTTTTTCTTTTTTTTTTTTTTTTTTTTTCTCTCCATCTCGAAAGCATTGTTAAATGCTAAAATAGGTTGTTATCCTCTACTTCTGGAAAAACATGTTTAGAAATTGCTTTATATTTTTTTTTTTTTTTTTTTTTCTCTCCATCTCGAAAGCATTGTTAAATGCTAAAATAGGTTGTTATCCTCTACTTCTGGAAAAACATGTTTAGAAATTGCTTTATATTTTTTTTTTTTTTTTTTTTTCTCTCCATCTCGAAAGCATTGTTAAATGCTAAAATAGGTTGTTATCCTCTACTTCTGGAAAAACATGTTTAGAAATTGCTTTATATTTTTTTTTTTTTTTTTTTTTCTCTCCATCTCGAAAGCATTGTTAAATGCTAAAATAGGTTGTTATCCTCTACTTCTGGAAAAACATGTTTAGAAATTGCTTTATATTTTTTTTTTTTTTTTTTTTTCTCTCCATCTCGAAAGCATTGTTAAATGCTAAAATAGGTTGTTATCCTCTACTTCTGGAAAAACATGTTTAGAAATTGCTTTATATTTTTTTTTTTTTTTTTTTTTAAAATTTATATAATTTATTTATAATATAAATTTTTTTTTTTTATTTTTTTTTTTTTTTATATTTTTTTTTTTTTTTTTTTTTGTTCTCTCCATCTCGAAAGCATTGTTAAATGCTAAAATATGTTGTTATCCTCTACTTCTGGAAAAACATGTTTAGAAAATGCTGAACATGGATAGTCATGTTAATATTATGAGGAATATACAAACTCCAGCAGCATCGATAAGGCATAGGAAAATGTCATCTACATCACACAGGAAGTCCATTATTATCCATTATACAAAGGAGTGGACTGCAGAGGGTTGGACCATTTTCATCATGCTTAATAACAATCACAAACTGGTGCAAATAAGTTTAGTTGATGCTAGTCGAAAGGCCATCCGTAATACCCTGTTTGGTGTTGGTTACTCTCATGTAGGGCTGGTGAGCTGCTTCCTGTGGTAGCACCATGATTCGAGTTTGAACTTGATGCTCGGAATGGCCAAAGACTTGTAAATGGATTCCTCCTTCCTTGACTCGTCCTACTATTCTCCCTGTCTCGGCTGTTTCGACTAGAATTGTTGCTTCCAGACGAGCTGTGGCTACTACCCGATCCTTGTGCAGGCAGTTCTTGGCGGCAAACAGGGCAGGAGTTGTGCTGGACTAGCCAGGGAACAATACAATCCGAATGGTACATATGGTCACATGGCATTTGCCTTGCTTCAGATCCTAATTCAAATTTATCTTGGCAAACAGGACAGTGTGAATTCGAACGGATGTGTCTTTGTGTGATTTTAACAACAGGCATGGCATCAATCGAAGATCTAGATGCAGGAGGCGGCCCTCGCCGATCATTTGCTGAAAGCTGTTCGAACAATTCTTCAAGTCCAGGACCAATGAAATAATCACCACCATTACTCCTACTCACACCAATTCCAGGAACCCCATTAAAAAACGTTTCAAACCCACCATGTCCAGACAATCTAACAGGAATTTGGCCACCAAAGATCAACCAAGGACCAAATCCTGGACCATGATCTGGAATTGATTCCAACCTTCCCCTGACATCATTTCTGTCGACCAATCGTTGCCTCATAAAGTTTGAGAAAAGCTCCAAAAGTCCGAGCCTGCGATTTTGGTATTCATTACTACTGGCTTCAAATAAATCAAAGGGATTTCTTTCCATCATTTCATCGAGTTCTTGAACAAATCCTCCATTACAGCTAGGGCAAATCATGTCTCGCCCACGAAGTCGAACTGGCTGTTCGCATCTGTAACACCAATGGGTGTTTCCTGTCGACATCCTTCCTCTCTTCCCTGCAAGTCTCAACTGTCAAATACCTCATTCTTTAAGTATTGAACCGTTAGCACGTTACATATAGATCTTGTCATTGTCAAGTTCAAAAATCTCAAGGCTGGGTTATGTACTCAGCTGACTAAGAAAACACAATAGTCTTGGTTAACTTTTGCCTTTTTATATCTGGATTTAATTAATCAGCACAAAATAAGTACTTCCATATCATATTCATGTTTCAATTATCACAGGATGCAAGAAGATTGAGAAATCTGATCTGAAATAACAATTTCCAAAATAGATAAATGTAGAATAGATCAAACTATGAAGTGCATACACGAGTTTTGAACCCCTAACCATCAAGTCCAAAGGTGCTCCCCTGTACCCCTAACTAGCAATGAGTACAACCAAAATATTGTAACGGCTTTAGTGAACCCTTTCCATACCACCTTCTAGGATACCGGTTTAGGCCATGTAGGAATTTCCTAAGTTTTAGGTGTAAGTTTCTTCTTGGAGGCTGCCCCCTTTTGCATCTAGTTGATGGAAGTCCTAATCTTGGGTTATAGCCTTATAGTTATAGGAACAGATAGGAATACATGAATGGTATTTCATTCAGCTACAAGGCCAAATGTTTCTTCATAAAATCAGTTACGGTGATTTCTACATCTAATTATAAACAATCTCTTCATCAATAATTTAAGGTCCTGAAAACTAGTCATTATTATTCTCTCCTTGAGCATCAGTGCTATTGAAAAAGTTGTTCTCAGAGAATGTGAAATCCACGGCTACATAGCATTTCCTCATTGTGCACTTATAGCTCGTTTGGTTGTTAGCATAGTCAAAACGGATGAAGTTTAAAAATCTCAAATCCATGTTGCTTCTATTTTGATCACGAATATGTAAAGGATGATATATCTCCACATATCTTGGGATGTATATTAGTAAGGGTATATTTTTGAGGTAAAACTTTCGAAGGGCTTGAAGAAGCATTTGGAAGTTCAGTGTGTGACATTTGATTGAATAGGCTAGTGTAAGAACAACTTCACCTCGAAAATGTTTGGAAACATTGGAGTAATAGTCCATAATAGAGCTCTAGCAAATGTCCAATTTTCCATTCAGTAATTCCAAGGAGTGTCGGTGCAATAAAGAACTTAGACAAACAATGCACACTTCACTAAGAAAATCACCTAAGTAGGTATTAAAACAATCTCCAGCATCACCATTTTGGATCTCAGTTGTTAAATCAATAATAAATCCAAAAGCTTAAGTTAATCGTTTACAATAAATAAATTTAATTATACTAGAAGGCACAACAAGTGGAAATCAATATTAATCAAGAAGAAAATGACAATCATCCATCCAAATGCTTAAGTTGATAGGTTATGTTAAATTTAATAATATCAACACTCCAACATCAGTATTGAACTGGGTTTGTACCATATAAGATACAGATCTATCCTAGATCCAGTGACATTCTTCAAGTATGGAAAACATCACTATCAAACTACAGAAGTGGAACCAACTTCAAAAATCAGTTTTCCCACTTCAACAACAAATAAACAAGTCAATCGAGCGAGTCAATGAAGTTAGTTGACACGACATCAAGTGAAACGAAAGAAGAAAAAAGAATCAAAATCAGAAATTTACAAGAATTTCAACATAAATCCGCAAGCATTGGCGACGCTTAGAGAACAATGAAATGCAAACATAGAAGAAAATGACACCCATCAGATTAAACGATGAAAAGGGGCAATGAAGAATCGAGAAAACAGGAATAGAGAAGAAGAGAAAGCAAGAAATGGAATGGTAGAAAATAGGGAAGATAGAGCAAACCTTGTGAATGTGAAGTGAAGGGTAAAGAGAAGGAAGTAGCGGAGAAGAAGATGGGAATGGAACCCTAAAGACGGGGATGGAGGTGGAAGAAGCGAGTGGGTGAGACTGGAAAAATGGAATTTATTCCCAAACTTTTTGTTTCCTTTTTGTGTAGAGAAGCACGAAGCTGAAGCTGAAGCTGGACTTTCAATAAATCCGACTCTTTTGTATTTTAATGACACGTTTTTTTGATTACAATAAGTGTTTGGACCGAAATAACTATTTTGTTTTTACTTTTCTCTTTCTTAAATTTATCATTACTTCCTTTTTTTCTAAATTTTATATTATGATTCCCACCTTCTTTTTTTATTTTTTAGAAATATCTGAATTTTTAGGTAAATTCTAAATAGAAAATAAGTTTTTTTTTTTTTTTTAAATTTACATTTTTTTTTAGTTTTCCAAATTTTGACTTGATTTTGCATTTTTTTTTATTAAAAAAAAAGAAAAAAGAAAACTTAGTATTTCATCAATTTTTTTAACATTATAATAGAACCGTTAATTCAACCTTATATCAATATTGAACCTATATGTAAATAGGTCAAAATGTCAACAAAAGTTTAACTCTGCCTATATATATCAAACCAAATTATTATGATGCCATCGTGTTCGACTTTTAATATTATCTACATTTTTAATTGAATATCGCTAAATATATTAGAAAAATAATTACCAATGGAAGTAAGGTGGAGATGGTATAAAGAAATATTATTCTCTATTCCTAAAAGACTAAAACAAGAATATAATCATGACACTATTCTATGAGTTGTCTGATTTTTGGGTTGCATGTTCAAGCCGTATTTTATTATTATTAATTGATTGTTTGTTTTATAGATTGAAGTTGATTGATCTTTTGGCTTTATGAAATAAGAAAATGAAAAGTTCTTTCTTTTCTTCAAAATTTGTGACTTCATAAAAAAAAGAAAATACTTTGGGCTAACAATATTTTATCAAAAAAAACTTAAAATTAAAGAATTTATTAGATGCAAAATTAAAAGGTTAAAAACTTGTTAAAAGGTTAAAAACTTATTAAAAAATTTTAAGATTTTAAGAATCAAATAGACACCAATCTCAACATAATTGGAAGACCAAAGACTAGACCAAAGTTGGATCTTTATGACAATTCAAGGTGACCAATTTTCCTTTAATAAAAGAGATAGGAATTTCAATAAATTATATTGTAATCACATGCCAAGTAAACAAACAGATCAGGACCCATGTAATCACATGCCATCATATAGGAAAAAAATATTGTAGTTTTTGTTTCTATTTGAAATATTGATTCTTCATCAATATTCAACAAATAATGTTATCCCACTTGGATAAGGTCACAAGGAAACCATCCAAAAGCAACCTAACAAGGCAGTGTTTATATTGAAAGCTGTTCACCTCATAAACTTAATCCATCTAAATTTATAAAATTTAGAAGTGATGAGCTCAAGTTTGAATAACACTGTTTAACTTGTGGAATTATCGTGTATCAAAGTAAGAACGCAGTATAAAAGGTAAGTTGTGTTTAAGTAGTTAAATCACAATAATTTATAAGAGTAAAAGTGTGGTATGAAATGGAAGCTTTGAGGTTACATAATTGAAAGATTAACAAACTTCGAGGTTGAGATAGACAAACTAACATACTTGACATAAGCAACTCTTTAGAACTTACAGATACAGTTCAGTTAAAATCGTATGAGCGACGGAAAGTTGCATAACTTGAACGTTTGAACTAAATACTCAGATGAGAGAAGTGAAGGATTAAAAAAAAAATGGTACAATAGGTTCCAATTTTCTATACCTGTCCAGTAACACATCTTTCCCTACATGGGAAGGTTGAAATTTTGTGGAATGTTGTCCACGAGTCAAGTCTTCCATATAGAAGTATATATACAAGATGGAGCCGTCGAGAAAACAAAGAGACTCATAAATAGAAGACCTCAATAACTCCCAGTTGAATATGTGGCCATAACGTAGGTGCATTTGATCCATAACTTCAGGTAAGGCTATAAGGTCAGAGCATTTCAAGTGAAAAATGCATTTCTACGCTACAGAATTAGCTTGCAGTATAGTCGAAGCTCAAAAAAGTAGAAGAGATCAGTCAGCATCACCAAGGCCATCACTTCCATCTCCTCTCTTGGAAATAGGTGCATACTGAGAGCTTCCCTTCTTAGTCTGTGAAGCAATTTCAGCATTCTTCCTCAGAACAGCTCCAGGTGATGGATATGGCCGCTGTTGAAAGAGAGGACCCTGCCATTGACCATGGAAGATGGGAAGCATTTATTATCCAATTGGAAGTATTCCATTAAATAAGAAAAAATAAAAAACTGAGATCCAACACGGTGAGGATTTGACTGAAGGAAAACGAGAGCAGCCCATGTTCTAGCCAGTGTCAAGAGTTCCTTGAAGACGCTAGAGTCAGCACAATACATCAACAGACTCAAACAAAGGCCCATGGTGAAGAAAATGTTTTATGATTGGCAGAAAAAAAGAACCTAAAAATGTTGGTGGCTGGGAAAAATCTCTCGGAAATGAACATTTTTTTTTAATAAGAAACAAATTTAATTGATGAATGAAATTTACAAAAGGGGCATAAAGCCGAAAACCAAGGGAGTAACAATAGATTCCTCCAGTTGGTGAAAAGAGAGGAAAGACTATATGAGCTATAGAAAGATAAACATTTGAAGAAAAATAACATGTTCAAAAAATCTATCAAAAGTGCTTTCTTTGTCTTCTAAGAGACGGTTGTTCCTTTCCATCCATATGCTTCAAAAAAAAAGGCTCTCGAAAATGAACATGAAGTATGGTTATTGTCTTGCAAAGCACAAAGCAGTTTATGATTTCGGTTATTCTCTCTTCCATAAGCAATTTGTATTTTAGAAAATGTACAGCATTAAATTGTATATGTGAAACTACATCACATGGCCAGCGTTATTAAAAGGTGAAACAGTTGCAACAGCAGACAGCTAAAAGTCCAAAATCATAATTCACCTCATTCTCAATCATTCTTCGAAGTGAAAAAGATTTAACAAAATGATTAGTTACAGTTACTACTTACTGTAGCAGTAGTATCTGCTGCTCGAGGTTGCACACCTTTTAGACCCACAACCCTGAAAAGCAATAAAAACAAACAATTAAATATCACTCTCTGCTTCTTAGATAGATTTTTTTAAGTCACATTTGATAACCATTTGGTTTTGAGTTTTTGAAAATTAAATTTATAAAAACTACTTCCACCTAACGGGTTTCTTTGTTCTGTTATCTATTGTTAAGGATGATTTCAAAATCCAAACCAAATCTTGAAAACTAAAAAAGTAGTTTCAAAAACTTGTTTTTGCTTTTGGAATTTGATTATAAATATTTCCTCCTTAGGAAAGATGAAAACTATTATAAACAAAATGGGAGAAAATGGAAGAAAATAAGCACAATTTTTAAAAAACCAAAAACCAAAACCTTTGTCAAATGGGGCCTAAATAATCAATCAATATTGAAACCAGAAAGCTAATTTTTGAAGACCTACCAGCCACCACGAGGAGCATCTGAATAAGAGCTAGGGTCCATTGGATCCAATTCATCATCCTCACTGTAGGAACGCTTCCTACTTTCTCGTTTTCCACCTTTCCCTATTGGAGGTTTCCATTTGGACCTGGCAACCCATATTCATTAGCTTAACAGAGTAATACATCCGCAACTCCGGAAAGACATGCAGTGGAAACTTTACATTGCATAGACTATAATGAAGAAAAGAAAACAGGACGTGTAAAGAGCACCAAATAGTTTGACGAAGTATTTTGAATTATAAACTCCAACCACAGTTTCATGTCTGCATACAAGTCATGAAAATATATAATGATACTAGAATTAAGATCATTCCAACTGTTACAATAATTAAAATTGAATGTTGCAAAATGAAGAATACATAAAATGGATCGCCGAGGAGGCCACACAAGAGCTGAGGAAAAATAATTTATGAGACTTGGGACCAAGAAGTCAAAGTTCGGGACAAGTAGACCAAATACAGACACTAGAGAAAGCTAGTAAGATGCACTTTGTTCTACACCATAGTTAGCATTTAGCAAGAACGAGAACAACTGTGGTCAAGGTTATAAAGGATGAAGTCACTCTGTATGTAAAATTATTATTCCCAACCTATAATTTTCAACACGACTTTAGTTGATTTTAAAAATATGTCGCTAAAATAAACTAAGAGAAAATAACTTCTAGAAAACCATTATCCACAAATATTTTTACTAATACTTATTTATTTTTAAATTTAAAAATAATAATAAAATAAAAAATGAAGAAGAAGAAGAAGAAGTTTATGCTCAACTACCGAACAACTCCAAATATTGCAAAATTAGTACGGTATGTCATATTAATATTGTATAAAGAAACCGATATAAAAATTAGTCTAAAGTCAGAAGATTGTTCCATTACCTCTGTGTCGCAGGTTTTCTAATGGAGGGAACAGCGCTATGCTTTACGTTCTCTGTCTTCTGCTGATTACTAATATTATTGGTTGGCAAGTACTGACACTGGGGGAGGCCGAGAATTCTGAAAGTCATTGTGAGTAAATTTTATAAAAAAAAACAAAACAAAACAAAACAAAACAAAAGTAAAATAATAGCAGTACATATTACATAATCCATGAGGAAAAGCAAAAATTTTGTATGAATTTATCAAGAGTCTGGGCTGAAAAACTGTACACAGGTCATAGAAACATCTAAGATTGCAAATTAAAATAATTGCATCTGCGGTATGCCTCATCAATGGATAGATTAATGTTAAAGTAAAATTCCAAAGTTCTGAAAAGTCACTTGAATACACCCAAACAAACAATGAATAAAAATATAACTGACACCTCAATTACGAGGACATATCGCAACAAACTTTAACTTGATTTTTCTTTAAGATATGAAACAAACTTCTCAATTTAGAGAAAGGTACAAGCAGAATCCGGACAGAGAACCCATTCTCGATAAGTCTATTATCAGAGAAGAGAAGATGACTTTAAAAATAGGCAAATCTGGATGTTAAGAGCTGGATAACCAAAGAGTAACCAAGTTGACAGAACAGGTAAACAGCCAAGCTCTATCTCAGTTCAATTCAGTTCTAGGGCAAGCCAAGCAAACACCGAAGGCCTCAAAAAATTAGTTCAAAATGATTGAAGAACAGAATTAAGTACAACCATTAGAACACACGCTCAAACTATTGGCTAATTGATTCTTTACACTTATATAGAACATTTGATACAAATAAGAACTTGCACAAATGAAATATGAAGGATTGGGGTTCTAGCTAATGAACTTCCAACCCTACCTACCATCATCCACATATCATGTTATTTTTAGTACAACAACTGTGACTGCGAGAATGGAATCAAACCTTCAACCTTTAAGGAGGAAGGTCATGCGAATTACCATTGAGATAAGCTCACCTTGGCATCATCCACAAATCAGTTCATACATAGTTATAAATAATCATACCAAATACAATGATATGCTACATAGTAGTGCCAAATGATATAAGTGATCAACATACCGTGTACAATGATTACAGTAACCCCAAGCTTGCACAAGGCCTAGTCCCCAGCCACCGCAACCCATGCATTTGTTTTGCCCAGACGATTGATCCTGCCAATTCCCATTGGTTGAACTTGTAGAAACCCCACTAATAAATTTAGACACCAAAACCAAGAACGAAGTGTGAGAATTTATCCAAATAGAATTGCAGTAAGATAACAATTAGTGGGTCCCCATTTTGTTGATCAGCAGATTGTTTCTAAAAAACAAGTATCATGTATGAGAGGAAAGATAACAGTTAGTGGGTCCCCATCTTGTTGATCAGCAGATTGTTTCTAATAAACAAGTATCATGTACTAGAGGAAGCATGAGGAGAGGGGAGGAGGATGTACTTAATGGATGAGTAAGATGTACATGGAGGCTTAGTCAGAATCTAAAAGAGGCTGATAAGTAATATAGCATGTAGTAGAGAGATGGAGGGGGAATTCACATTTTTGCTTAGACTATAGTCGTTTAGCAGAATGAGATAACTAATGGACTCTCGAATTTTCCCAAGTATATCTTCATCTCTCTTTTGATCTAAGTGCATTTGCAGCTAACTATAGTTCCATTGCCTTTTCATTAACCCAATGACACAAGAAAGACCATTTTTCACGGACAGAAGGCAATAGCAGCCCTTCATAAGTTGAAATCTACCATGTTGGTGCCAGTTCTTGGGCTTCTCAACTTCTCCCAACCGTTCATTTTGGAGATTGATGCATTGGGGATGGCGTTGAGGTTGTGCTCATGCAAAAACATCCAGTTACCTATTCTAGTCGAACTTTATCAACACACCAACTTAAACCTCTTTGCGAAAGTTGTGAACTAATGGGAAACCTTTTTCTTTTTTTAAGAAAAATATAGTTTTCACTGATCCAATGAACATCAGATCACTATAGTGCATAATCTCATTATCCTTCAAATTTTTCCTGAATGTAAATTTCCCAGGAATGGTTCAAATGATCCCGCAAATCAGAAACTAAACTGTTTTGGACTAAAAGCAACTCTGAAAATTGAAGGAAATCCAATCAAGGAAGAAGAGACCACCCAAGCATCTTTCTAGAAATTAGTTATGTTACCACAGCCTCGTTCGAAGGCAGAAGAATCTACAGAACTTTATGCTTACTGATGCTCGCCCAAGGATTCCTCACTCCTTACACTGGTAGCTTTTATGACTTCAGAGAACAACACAGCTTCATATTTTACATGAATACCAACAATCGCCTTATGCCATAATGCAGAGGATGTGATAAAATGTCAACCCATTTGCCTAACAAAGATGTATCTCCCTCCATCTAGATTAGAGTAGTCTAGTAGGAGGGGGGAGCTGGGGGACTCTCAACTTTCCCTAGATGTATCTCAAGATCTCTTTTGATCTAGTGTGCTCACTCATCTGCATCCTCTCTTGTATTTTCCAGTTTCTTAATGAAAAGACCTTCATTTTTTTAGCATAGATATATTGAAATCTCATTTACCTTGTACAACCGTTGCAGTATCTTGAACCCTGCACGAGGGTCATTCCACTTCCACATGTGATGCATTTACTTTGCTCCAAAGTTTGGTTGTTCCAAGACCCAGGAACATTATCATTCGAGTGTGGCAAAGTTGTCTGATGAGATGCAACAGGCGGCTCCCACTGGGTTACCTGGGTTCTCATATTGTAGTAGTATTTAAGGCCTGCAATCACAAGAAAAGTTGTCAATGGGAACAGAACTCCAAATTATATCACTCAACAACTTTTTTCTGAACATTTTTCCATTGAAGTTAGGAAAACACCCAATTACAACAAGAATATAATAGTAAAGGCACGACATAAGCATCCCTCAATGCACAATTCCATTTTCAAGCCTTGCAAACTTTGTAAAGAAGACTCATGAGATGCCAAATAAGCAAGTTTTCACACAATTCAAGCTGATTACTCAAGCCTTCAACCTCTAGACTCTCCACATCAATGACTCATCAAAAAGGTAAGAATGCAGGACAGAACTAAACTTGAAGGCACTCCATGGTGTGCTGAGTTACCACTTCATGGTGTTACAGCTTTAATTTTAGGATTTTTACAGTATAAATTTGCTTCATGAAGTGGTAGTTTTAGGATTTTTACTGTATAAGTTTAAAAGTTTCCTGATAGCTGTGATACAACAATCCAAACTAGAAACTTGGAACTGAAGGTCACTTTCAAAGTCTAAAGCTTAGAGATATACCATTCCTATTTTTAGGGGGAACCAGAAATGTATACATGCATTGAGAAAAAGTATGGTAAAGCTGAAACGACAAGGATTATGGTGCTTAATTCCTCCAGACTTCTTATCTTCTGTCATTCAAATTATGTATGGAAGGAGGTACATCAGCATCATAAATACATCAAATCTCTCACCAACCTGTTGTTCGATCGAGTGCCTCCATCCAATCTTCTGGAAGGGATGCAGCTGATGGAAGTTGCGTGTCAGAAGAAGATTCAGAGGGCCTTTCCCATTGACTCTTCCCACTACTTTCATTATAATAATATGAAACACCACTGCCAGGGTCTTTAGCCTCAACCTATGCAGTAGAAACATACAAGTTTATAAAAAGGAGGCCTAAGGACAAACTTCCAAAAAAATATATCCCAAAACATCTTCATACTTCTTAGAAATAAAAGAACTATCTCCTTTAGACCTGTCAATACTCCGTCTCATGCTTTCTTTTTTTATTTTTTATTTTTCTGGTAAAACATACTTTTGGTCCCTGGATAGTAAGCTTCTATTTGGACAATGGGTTTTTAAAGCTAATACTTTTAAATCCTTGATATTTGAATTCAGTTTGTATTTGGTCCTTGAGGTTTCAAAAGCAATATATTTGATTCTATCTCCTAAATGATACCTAAATAAAACCGTTCGCTAGTTGATATAACAACATGATATCATTTCAGTTACAATATGCTGACTAGGCAGTGGCATCGCTGGAATTATTTTTTATTTTTTATTTTCTATACTTAGGTATTAGAAACCAATTTCAAACTCTAGGGACCAACTAAAAATCAAATTTATATTTCAAAAACTAGACATGTCACTTTTAAAACCTCAAGGATCAAATAAAAACTAAATTATCAGAAGTATTAGTTTCAGAAACTCAGAAATCAAATAAAAATTATGTTAGAATTTGAGGGACTAAAAGTATATATTTCAACCTTAATTTTTCTTCTAAAAGAAAGTACAATGTTCCCATCCAGAGTTGATAATGTTTCTACTACCCAAAATCCTTCAGTTACCATCAACCTTATATGATACAAAGAATTACAAAAACAAAACCCCCAAAGTCCCTAACACAGAAATGGCCGCTCCAACTCCATAATAAAATCCCCTGGACGCTAGGGATACTCACTCACACTTGGGAAATTGACCTGTAATTATTCTGCCAAAACTCATTCACTTCACAAACTTAACTGCTTTAGCGAACACATACATAAATGTATGATATATTATAACTAAGTAGATTTAGTATACTTTTTGATCAAGTATGTCATAGGGAAAAATGGTTTAACGAATATTACCCAATAGAATAAATAGTGAAGCATGTTAAATTCCTACTTACTGGAAATATTTAAAAAATAAAGTAAATTAAGGCCACCTAAGTCAGCTATAAAACAAAAGTAACCTAACTCGAAAGTTGCAAAAGGTGATTCTAACATAAATTTGGACAGTGAAAGAGGACACTGCATACAATTGGTAAAGAAATTGCGAACAGTACCCACCCATCCATGAGGCAGCTTGTCTCCTTGCAACGGTTGATTTGAAATAGCATCAGAATTTGTCTGCAATTGAAGGTTCAGTTATTATTCTCATAAATGATTAAGAGAGAAGCAATTAAATATAGAATATGAGAAAATCCCAAACATAATACAAAAGAATAGTTATAAATCTGAACGAAATTTAGGTGCATGAGCTTTTCTTTGTAAATCTGCTTTTTAAAGATGAGAGGAGAAAAATTAAAGTATTTCCCCATCAGGGAGAAAGGGTAAATATTGGTTTTACTAGGTCAAATTTGTCTGTGGCTAAATAATAAGACTAAGCGTAGTTGTCTAGGCATGTTTTAGGAGGTTTGGGACATCAGTCCTTACAGAATTGTTATGTTCCGCATCTTCTTTAAGAATACCCCTAGCTCTTAGCTTCTGCTTGAGGTACTCGGGCAATGCTTTGGCAACAGAACTTTGCTCTGCTTCCCTAACCTGTCCCTGGATTTTCTGGCCAATCACGTTATTTCCTGAAAGCAGGACTACGATTAAATAAACCAATTGGAAGGTCAACATCGAAATCAAGCAAAAGGAAAAGGGTTTACCATTGGCAACAATTCCAGGCTTTGAAGCACCGTAGAAAGCACATCCACCAGGTACGCCATATCCATTTCCAATTTCCAAGTTCCCTGACATGACAACAAGATGTCATTCTCCTTGAAAGGGAAAAAGAAGATTATATGTTTGAGTTTGATGGTGTCTCTAATATGGAATAACAATGTATCACAGTATCAATCAGAGAAGAATAGTCATATCTGATAATTTTATTAATTATTTCAAACTGGTCTCTGAACTATGAAAAAATTAATGTGAAAGGCCATAAAATATTTTGTTCTACATATAAGACGATTTGTTTTGATTTAAAAAAAAAGAGAAAAAGTATCCAGTTGGCGTTTATAGTAGTTAAAGTATAATTGTAATTACAAGAAAGTCACACAAGAACAAGAATAAGAGCTGCAAGCCACAAAACAAAAGGGCAAAAGAAAAAACAAGTGAAATCCCAAACTGCATTATACAATATAATGGGGATATTTTGAACAAGAGAAGTTGAAACCCAAGAGGAAGAATTCAAGCATGCAACATTGCAATCATTTTCCAACTGTATCCATCTGTCCTAAAAACATTTCATGTTACACTTTGAGCCAATTGTAACAGAAGGTTAATAGTTCAACAAGAGGGCAGGGGATTCAAACCTTTGACATTGAGGTTGATACCACATATTTTATGTCAGTTGAGTTGTGCTCACTTTGGCATGTTAGAGAAGGTCTACAAGAAGTTGACCTACCAAACAACTCTCTCCCATGATTGAAAAAGGAAGTGTGTTGCAAAGAACTAATTTAACCTAGTGTTGCAGAGGCAACCCCAAGTGGCACCTAAGGCACGAGGCGATGCATCGAGGGCCTTTGCGTGTATGCAGCTGAGGCAAGCAATAATCAGGTGCTCGCCCCACTGTGCCTTTGGTGTCTTGCTTAGTCCAAGGCGCCTTAATAAAATAACATGTTGTTCTTTTCTTTTCTTTTTAACAAATGTGCTTATAACATTCCTACCATCTATGCCCACGAAAAAGGTCCAACAAAACAATGCGACCTAACTATTTGTTCATTCAGCCTTAGATTTAGATGGGGAAGATGATGATGATTTTGACATTTGATGATGTTTTACTTTTATTTTTAGTTGACTTGATTATTATTTGATATTTGGATGTTTTTACCATTTAGTATTAGTCTTTAAAGGTTTTGACATTTTATGTGACTGTACATATAAAAACTTATGCTCTCTATATATTATTTATTTATTTATTTATCTATTCATTGTGCCTCACTTCACACAGACATGACAGAAGCATGGCCTTTTTGTCGCCTCTTGCCTTCAGACAATCAAGAAGCCTGCTGCCTTGAGTTGTGCCTCGCGCCTTGAAAACAATTAACCTTGCAAGGGTTTGAGTCTTAAAGGAAATAAAAATGATAATAATCAACCCAACCTTAATGATGATGAATATTATAATAATAACCTAACTCAATGTAATGGCCATCGCATTCCTAACTCAGAAGTTTGCTTCCATGTGTGTTCTTCGTTGGCAAGATAGGGAGGATAAGACGTAAGAACAATCTTTTTTCTTTTTTTAATTTTTTTTATCTACAAGCGTCCAAGCCAACTTATTTTTCTTCATTTGTTCTCATGCACAGAATTGTCGGCATCTTCTATGACCAAAATAAAAGGGCGTCCAAAAAATAAGCCCATAAAAAGGAGGTACTACTAAAAGTAGAAATTCTAGTTGAGTACAATTAGACCTAACATATGATTAGAATACAATTTGGTTTAAGAAATTCTAAAACAGTATCTTTTTTAAAAGTTAATTATCCAATAGATCAACTCAAACTCAATTAAAAGTTCGATTGAATGAGTCAAGCCCATAAGCAGGGCCCTCAATTAGGATACTGGAGGTTGGGCCAATCTTGGGTCTTACCTTTTTCTCAGCCAGGCCAAGCAGACTTGGCTCAATGATGAGGATTGCAAAGAGGTAAGGGCCTTGTGATTCTTGTGAAGGAACTTGGGGACTTTGAGGTAAGGGTTCAAATCCCAAAGTGTCCACCTACCTACAATTAGAAAGAAAAAAAAATCCTAGTGTTTCTCAAAAACTGTATGGTCTAGCATCCAACAATCTGTCCCGTGAGAATAGCTTATACTTGTATGTTGACCCAAATACTCTAAAAGGAAATCTCCTCCTAGCATAGGCCTAAGCACTTCCATACGTCAATATCTCTAACAATGTGCAATCTTCATATAAACCTTTCTCGCCAACAATTGATATCTTTACCTAAATGTACTTGAGCATTTATTATTGCGCCACAAGAAGAGCAAGTGAAGGGAAAAGCTTCAATAGGAAGAGAAAGCCACATCACAAAGTACCAACCTTCTTCTGGCAGATTCAGCTTTCCCCTTTTCATAGCCATTTCTGCACGATGTTCAGAAGTAATCTTCAAAAGGTGCTCCTGAAATAACATTCATAAAGGAAAAAACAATAAAGCTACAAAACATGATAACAAATAATAAGCCTTTGTGTGTATAACCGTGATATGCAATATAACACAAACAAAAGAGTCCAAAGAAGATATCCATGGCTCTCACAACGGGTAATTAGGAACGATTCTGATGTGAGGTATCGGGGAGGACTTAAATAATCTCTTCCCATCACATTTTTTAGTATTACGTTTTTGGCTCATCTTTCCCCAAATTACCTCCCCTTTTAAAATGACAATTATAGTAACTTCCTTTTTTTCTTAGGATAAGAAACATTTTATTGATGAGATGAAATCATAAATAAGGGGAGGTCCCATCCAAAAGTAAAATTAGAAAAAGTTTATGAGCTACAAGAGAAGAGATTGTATCAGAAAAAGGCAGGTGCTAATTTACAGCATGTGAAAGCTAAAAAAAGGTAGAGAATCAAAAACATTGCTAAAGTATCGGTCATTGTCCTTAAAGATTCAAGAACTATGTTTGTTCCTCCATAGAGACCATAAAAAGGCTCTAGAAAAGTTGAGCTAAATGAACTCTCTCTCCCTCCTTGAATGGGTAACCGACAAGTATCCGGCCAATCAGAATGAAAGGATCTCCGGGCAATGCAAGGGACCGGCCAAAAGCTGAACAAATCACACCTCCAGGCTCCAGCAGGTTGAGGCAAAGGATCTATCATAGAAAAGACTGTGGATCCGAATAGTATTCTAACAAATACAATAATCTTGGAATAGGAAAGCAGTACTTGATGGTGATTTTTCTAATGGTAGGACTGTCAACATGCATGAAGTCGATGTAGGGACTTCTTTGTAAAGCCATTAATAGCTAGTTAAACTTTACAGTTGTTGACCGCGGGGAATAGCCCTTATGTTTTAGGTTGTTAGTCAGTTAGGGCATGTTTGTTGCTCTTCAAAACAAAGACTATTTTCTAACATGCATTAATGCTTTAGAAATTTTCTGGTGACATTGATGCTTAAGAAGTAAACGACCAGTCTCACTTAAGAGTATCCTATTGCCGACATGATCCAAGATGAGCTTCATTCAGAAATTTAAATCTTGAAGGCAAGTTTCATTCAAGAAGAAGGCAATTGAGGAAGGCTAGTAGTTAGTTACTACACTAGAATAGTTTTTCTGTCATGCTATGGATATTATCTTTCCTTTCTGTTAGGTTAGTTAGTTAAGGGTTGGTTTTGTATTCAATGTTAAGCTACTAACTGCCTTGACCAATGAAATTTTTTCTTCAAGTTATCAAATAGATGGGCTAGTTGAAATCAAAATGGACGTGTGATATTGTTCTCCAATTGTAAAACCACAACCCTAGTTCACCTTTTTGTACATTCATACACTCAATACAAGACATTTGTTTCTCAAGAAAGTAAATAAATAGGGACCATGGTAGCAGTGATGAGATAAAGCTAACTCTATTGATGGGTGTAGCTATTCTACATTCTAAAGAAAATTTATGAATTAAAATTGTATGAAGGTAGAAAATCACATACTTTAAGAGTACTCGGGTCATAACGTTCTGAAAAGATATCCGATCGCTCAACAGGAAGTCCATCCGCACCCACAGAGTCTCTGGGAAAGAAAATATATTTAGTTTCCATTATCAATTTGAACTGTAATAACTCAAAAACAAATCAAGAACATCACCTTTGGCTACGAATGATATTTTGGGTAGCAAGCTCCTGTTAGGGGAAAAAAACAAATTAAAGCATTTGAAAAACTAAAATGATATATTTAGATAGATAAGAAACGGTATCTTGCATATGAATAAAATTACAAACGGAGAGCTAAAGAAGTTTCAAGAAGAAATAAAATAAATATATAATTCTCTCCAATTGACATGTATGGGAGACTTGAGGCACCATGGGGAAGCTGAAAGAGACTCATGTTTCCCTCCAACAATAAAACATGACACAAACAGCAAAATATCAATTCTAAAAAAAGGACACAGACAAGTTGGAGATACATTTTTCAAATGAACATATGTATAGGGCTCTTCCAAACATGACACAAAACAGCAACATGTCCCTGCAAGCTCCCCCAATCTGTTCCAAAACAGTTTTGTTTCAATTATGCAGAGGGCTCTTCCAAACCTTAATTAGACTTTCATAACCTAAACTAACCTTTAGCCATACCATGTAAAAAAAGGGATTCTGCCTCTAAAAATGCAAATAGAGATCCTTAACAACCACCCAGCCTCTGTTTCACCATATAAGTTGAGCTCGATACAGGTCATCTTAGTCAACAAGGAAAGGGCTGCACATTGAAATAGTTTCAGTTACTTCCTTTAAAGCCTCTACCACCGTGTATCAATCATAATGAAACCATCTACTAGTAATAATAATGTTATTTATTATCTCATTTAAAGTTGTCCTCCTCTTTTAGCAGCGGGAGCAAAAGCTAGAAGAACTGAAGGTTAGAGGCCGCGACAACGGCAAAGGAGAGAAAAGAAGTTTCTAGTTGACCAGTGTTGAAGCAATGTTCAAAGAAGAAGCTTTGAAAGAGGTTCCAGACTTCCTAAGAAAAGCCTTCTGTCCATCTTTGTTATATGCTTTTGGGACCAAGACAAAACATTTCATTCCTCGACCTTTTTTGGCAACAATCTCATCTTGGTCACTATAATCAGGGACATGTTCTATTTTAGTTCCGTTTCTTTTTTCTTTTTTTTCTCTTTTTTTTTTTTTAAGAAACAAGAAACTGTATTAATCACAAAAGAACAACCTAAGGGCAGAGAAGCGAAAAGCCCCTCCCCCAAGAAAACTAGAGCAACGAAGCCTCCCAATTTTGGAGGATTTGGGCAAGACTGTAATTACAAAAGAAAACCTGGTGTCTTAGAGTCCAAGAAGAGGAAGAAATTTGTACAATGTTACAAACATCAACGAAAGGGTTAGACTTATCTTCAAAAATCCTCCTATTCCTTTCTTTCCAAAGCTCCCACACTACACAAGAGCCCGAACAGCACACCCTCAAAGAACTTTTGCTTTACCTTTAAAGTCCCACCCAATTAGAGCTTCCAAAAGCCAACTATCCATCTCCTCCGGAAGACAGATTTTTAAGTCAAGAGCTTTTAAAAGCAGCTCCCAGCCCCTTTCTAGACAAGTTGCATTTAAGGAACAAGTGGTTACTTTACTGGATTCTCCCCCATAAAGCATAATGAGCACACCAATGGGGATAAACAATGATTTCTAAGCTTCCTCTGCAGCCTCTCATGAATATTCAGACTGTTATGGGTGAGACTCCAAAGGAAGAATTTTTCCTTTTTTGGAATACTCAAGTTCCACATATAGCATTAATCATCGGAATTTTGAGCTTATGACTAATTTCTGTGGGCTTAAGAAAAGCTGAACGGGCAGAGAACACTCTGAATTTTCCAAGGACCAACAGTCTTTATCGATGCCATCCCTCAATCTAATAGTGTCAATCATTGAGCCAAGGCCAACCCCAGCTATCAAATTTGTTGTCCTTAATGTCCCTTCTGAAACCAAGGTCCTAATCATTATGTTCACAGTTCCAACACTCAGCTACGGTAGCATCCTTTCTTACAAGAAATGAGGAAAAGGTTTGGGAAAGCTTCCTTCAAAGAAATTTCCCCCGCCCATTTGCCACGTCAAAAAAAAAAAAAAAAAAAAATCCTCTCCATTATTCACTAAACTGAATGAACAAAAAGAAGGCACTATTATCCACCCGTGAGGTTCGCAGTGGTATATGCTTGCGATCACAGCTCTCCACAAGGCAGTTTCTTCGTAGGCAATCACAACTTTCCACAAGGCAGTTTCCTAGATGAAGCACCAAAGCCATTTAAGGAGCATGGCATTTTTGCTTTGCTGCAGACAGCCCACACCAAGACCCCCATAATTCGACAAGTAGACACCAAGACCCCCAGAATGAAGAGGCAGAGAAGTTCAGCTCCATTTAACCAAGCGACTACCCGTCTGAAAGGCTCCTCC
The DNA here is from genome assembly GCA_031780015.1 of Citrullus colocynthis. Taxonomy (NCBI): domain Eukaryota; kingdom Viridiplantae; phylum Streptophyta; class Magnoliopsida; order Cucurbitales; family Cucurbitaceae; genus Citrullus; species Citrullus colocynthis. The sequence continues at coordinate 1,414,237 of QLSR01000081.1, forward strand.
CTTCCAAGAGACATCCCCCGCTATTCCTTCCATATCATTTATCACCATAACAGGGACTTAAAGATCGAGAAAAACTTTAAAAATGTCCAAATTTATTCTCTGTACTCTAAAAAGACCATAAAATTAGTCCCCATCAGAACGGAGGTGATGACAGGGGAGCGCCGCCGAAAATAGGTGGGAAAAAAAGCTTAGAAGACGACTAACTAAAACTTCCATTAAAGGTGAATTAGAACATGAGGGCTAAACGGAAAGCAAAAAGAGTCGGGCTGAACGGGAAGAGCAAGGGGGAGAGCGTCATTACATCACATTATTCAAAACTAAGCCGACAAAATTTTAAGGAATTTGAAAGACTGAAATACATTCGTGCATACCTGTTCCCTCAACACAGCATCCCGAACAGCACTATCAATATCTCTGATATCGTCAACATGTGACCTGAATTTGCTGGAAGATGAGACAGCAATGTTAAACACACCATCATGAGGAACAATGTTCTGATCATTCCCAAAACTTCGGTTTGTCTCTTGAGAACCCTGAGCTTCTCCCGGTTGGCAAGGATGAATTTGTTTGCCAAACTTCTCAAGTTCTTGCACTTCATTTTGGGCATGATAATCTTGAGATTGAGCAGCAGCTGATTCCTTGGGGAATTTATCTTCAACACTAGAACCAACTATAGTATTGGACGAGTCTCCTGAACCTGCAATTGCTGCAGTAGAAGTCGGCATCCCTGGAAGTTTTCAATTGCGAAAGTTTTGCCGTAATTGACCAACTGGTAGTAATAATTTGAGACAAAACTGAATATGGCAGATTCAGCGATGCGAAGAGACGCTTTGAGTCGAAATGAAGGATGTATCAGAGCGTCGAATTGGAAAAACCTGGCTGATTTCTGAGGGGTGATCAAAACAATCCGGGAGACCGACCAACGAACCGAAACCGCCGCCCTCGCCTCCCTCTTCGCTCTCCTATCCTCTGCCGCCGCCGTCCCCTCTGCCCAAACACGCTGGAGTAATATCTCACAAGTTACAAGAATACATGTGTGTAACTAATCTTCTAGGCTTTGCAATGTCATTCCTCTTTCCAAAAAAAAAAATAATAATAATAAAATAAGAAAAAAAACAATGTTATTCCTAATTTCAATTTTATACGTTTTGATTTTATTTTATTTAATATGGATACATGGAATGGAAACAAATAATTGGAAAAACAAAAAAAATACTAGTAGATGCAATTGACATCTCCTTCCACTTTAAAAGTGGGTGAGAGATTCGATCTACATCCTACAACAATTTTGTACTAAAAAAAATAGGAAAAGTATAATTATCATGAATCTCAATTTGAAACTGGACTCTTTGAATCCATATATATATCTAGTTAATAAAAAAACAAAAACAAAAAAACATAAACAATTGACAATCTATTAGAAATGTTCAAATGATTTGATAACCCGAACAACCTTTGGCTACCCAACCCAAAATGTAAGTGTTGGGTTGGCTAAAAAAAAATTGGGTTGACTCAGTCAAACCTGAATTCTACATGTATTAATAAAATTATATTTGGTAAAACATTATAATTTTTATGAGATTTTAGGTATTAGGCATGTGTTGTAGACAAATTTACATATTTTTAATTAAAAAGAAAAAAAATTATAACCCGATAACTCGACCAAACTCAAATTTTAAGAATTTGGTTGAGTTGGAAACTTTGTGTTAGATCTTTTGAGTCGCGTGATTTGATTATATGAATGAATTGTCACCTATTGGATAATTGTTAGGAGGTTCACATGGTAAATTGCTGGCTAAATTGGATAAAAATTAGAGAAATGATATGATAAACCTCTGAAATTCTTTCAATATTGGACCTTGGACATATAATAGTTCCGAATCGAATCTCTTTAGAAAGAAGATCTTTTGTTTGTGTCTTCTTTCTTTCAAGCAAGAAAGAGTTAGCTCCTTTCTCTGAAAGATAAGGAGAACAACGTCGAAAGGGTTGGACCTGGCCTGCCTACAACCAAAGCGTTAGAAGTATTGTTACATGTTGTCTGGTTGGATCATTGATTTAAGTTAAAGTTTTTATTATATTATTTCAAAAACATTTTTGGGCGAAATATTGCTAAACTCGTGACAAATTCAGTGGAACATATTGTGATATTGGGTGTTGGCACATTATACTTTTATTTTATATAATAATGTATTTGTCATTTTTATTACGATTTATTGTATATGGATATTGATTATTAGTCTAAATATTGGTGGTTGAATTTCACAAATATTCAATCAAAAGTCATAGCAATTCGACAATTGTAACGATTGAGGCTAATAAGTTAGAATATTACAATAGTTTGGACATCATTTAGTAACCATTTGATATTTTGTTTTTGTTTTTAAAAATTAACTATATAAACACTTCTCCCCTTCTAACTTTCTTATTTTGTTTTATATCTTTTACCAATGTTTTAAATAACGAGCTAAAATTTGAAAACTAAAAAAAAATTTTTTTTTTTTTAATTTTATTTTAAATCTAGCTAAGAATTCAATTCTTATACTCGTAGAAGGGAGAAAACAAGTTTAATTTTCAAAAACAAAAACTAAAAAGCGCAATGTTTGAGCCTTGATTATTATAATATAAGTTGAAAAAAGATTCTACGTTAAATTAAGTCAATTTTAACTGTGAACTTTATTTAAAAAATGAGTATTTTCAAATATAGCAAAATAAAATATTTACAAATATAACAAAATGTCACTATCTATTAATAATAAATAGATCCTGATAGACAATGACATTTTGCTATATTGAAAAATATTTCTAACCGTTTTACCAATTAAAACAATTATCCAAAAAAACCTCTACACATTTGAAACCTATTTTTTCTTAGAAATTTTAATAACTAATTTAATTGTTGTTTTCAAATATAGAAAATTAATTAAAATATTTACAAATATAACAAAACTTTATTGTCTATTTGCGATAAATCACGTTGGACCGCAATAGACTATTATATGTGTCTATCGGAGTCTATATAAACTGTGTCTATCATTGATAGACAAAGATAATAGTTTATCACGGTTTATATAAACGGTGATATTTTATAATTATTCGTAAATATTTATAATAATTTTATTAATTAAAATAATTTTCCTTTAAAAATATTTATTATATATCACATTTTATCGATTTTTCTATTAAAAAAATTGAGACGTACGTTGTTGTCATTTTAAACCTGCCCTATTCTATTTGTTGTGGAAAAAAGATTTTCAATTAAAATTGAAATATCCATTTCAGCATTAAAAAACCCAAGAAAAAAGTAAGGAAAAAAAAAAAAAAAGAAAAGAAAAACAGGAGAAATAGAAAAGGACAATAAAATAACGCAAAAACGAATCTCAAATGAAAAGAAGAAGAAGAAGAAATCCCAAGAAGGTCTGTAGAGGAAGATTTCAATACACAAATCTTCAAATCGAAGCTGAAAGTATTCTTCCTCAAATCTCAGCTTTAAGCTCCAAATTACTTCACATTCATACCCATTCGTACTCCGATCTCTCTCTCAGATAGTAATGCCATTTGGGTCTTGAAGAATTTATCAAGTTTCAGCTCGTTTCCGAGATCCAAGCTCTGTGGAGGAAGAAGACAATGGGCGGTGCCTATGGGTTGGGTTCTTTTTTTGCTTTGCAGTCATGGCAGATGATAATGCTCGCTCTGTTACTTATGGTTGGATCTTTCTATTTTGGCACTCTTTTCGGCAACAATGTTCCTATTTATGTTTCTCACCTTCCTTCCAATTCCACTTCTTCATCATTACTTGGTACTTTCGTCTCTCTATGTTATTTTTTCGAATAGAGAATCCAATTTTAGTAACTTTTTTGCTTTTAAGTTCTCTATCTCTATGCAATTAATGCTTGAGTTTTTGCTTTGGATCTTGTGTTGTTCTTTGTGCCCTGTTGGATTTCTGCATTCTGGATTGGGTTTGTTGATGTCTTGTTTTATTTATTTTTTCCTCCTTCGTAGAACCATTTTCTTGATTGTTTAACTAGTGTAGAGATTAAGGGAAAAATTAAGCATAGCTGGGCTGCTGCCTTGTTTCTGGCAGTGATGCTTTACTTCTTTAAGGAACGTCAAGGCCTATCATCAGTTGGTACAGGAAAATGTCACTTTGAAGGGAGATGCTTAGTGAGCAAATCATCTACATAGGGACTAAGACTAGTATTACCACTATCCTTTTTCCTGCTTAGAGGAAGAGGAATCAAACTCAAACTTCATCCACTTCAACCTTTTGAATTGGTCTAGTGGGTGAATGAAATTAAGCTCATGCTTAAGAATTTTCATGGTAAATAATATAGAATTTCTTTAAAGGCACTATTTCTCTCTATGGGAGATACGGTTACAGTTTCACATTAAAATTGGTCTTCTGACGATCTTTCCCTTTGACAGAATTTAGTTGCTTGTATTTCAAGTCAATGATGTGACCTATGAAATGTAAAACCTATTTATAAAGCAATCTCTGGGTTGTTCTTTGTATATCCTTCATCTTTCACACACTCTCTTCAGATGAACATGTGTGCACGTTCTAGGTTTGTGACGTAGTCTTGTGTTTCTAGGGAACTTCAAAGGCCTGATGCTATCGTTGCAATCAATTCCTTGACTCAAAGTTTTTCACTTATACTGCAGGAAATTCCACAATTCCAAACCAAGTTTCAATCACATACAGGAAGGTACCACTTTCAATTCCAGAGAGTGGTGTGGATGTATGTCCATTAAAATACACCGAGTATATTCCTTGCCACGATGTTTCTTACATAAAAGAATTGCTTCCAACGTTGGATCTTTCAAGAAAAGAAGAACTTGAGAGGCATTGCCCTCCACTTGAAAACCGCTTGTTTTGTTTGGTACCTCCACCAGAAGACTACAAGATCCCAGTAAAGTGGCCAACCAGTCGGGATTATGTGTGGCGAAGCAATGTGAATCATACACGCCTCGCTGAAGTTAAAGGAGGGCAGAATTGGGTCCATGAGAAGGACCAACTATGGTGGTTTCCCGGAGGTGGTACTCATTTCAAACATGGAGCGCCTGAGTACATCCAAAGGTTGCCTTGTTGGCTTATTGAACTTTCCGTTTTTCTCTTTTGTTTATTTCCTTTTGGGATGTGAATATACTCACGCCCTTTTAACCAGTGGATTCATATTAATCTGTCCAGCCTTTTTTTATTTCATTTTCAGTTTGGGACCGATATTCAAAAAGATTCCTTGTATTTATGATCAATCTGAATTACTGATTAGATTTTCTTTTCAGACTGTTCTATTTATCAAATTTTATGCTAACGCAGATTAGGAAACATGACTACAAATGAGACGGGCACTCTGAGCTCTGCTGGAGTATTTCAGGTTTTAGATGTTGGTTGTGGCGTTGCTAGTTTCTCAGCTTATCTTCTTCCCTTGGACATTCAAACGATGTCCTTTGCTCCCAAGGATGGGCATGAGAATCAGATTCAATTTGCACTAGAGAGAGGTATTGGTGCAATGATTTCTGCCTTGGCAACAGAACAATTGCCATATCCCACAAGTTCCTTTGAGATGGTCCACTGCTCTAGGTGCCGTGTTGACTGGCATGAAAATGGTATTTCAGTACTTTTTATCCAAAAATGCAGTCGTTATTCATTTTTTTTTATTTTTTATTCTCACTTGCTACTTCTAAAGTCACATCTTGTGGTCTGTATCGTTTTAGCATTTGTCTATTTTCATCTCTTCAATGCAAAGTTTTGCCACTTATTCGAAAAAAGAAAAGGAAAAAAACATTAAGGTCTATCTTCTAAATATTAGAAAAATCACTAATAATTTAAAGAAACCTTTATATAAATAAATAAGTAAATAAAAAACCTTGAGCAGTAGTAAGATAATAGAAAACCATGATGCCATTATCCATGTCCACGTTTATCATTACCAACTCTAAGAAAGTTGCTACTTGTTTACTTTGCTAGCGTCGAGTAAGTTCAGCTTCTGTTTCGGGTGATAATTGACGCAAAACACTGAATTTCTTATGAAGGCTCTCATATGCCTTCATCTCATCCTGAATCTTGTCAATTTGACTGTTCTAATGTATACTTGGAAGTCATTAAAGTTACACTTTGTCTTTCTTTTCCGCAGATGGTATTTTACTCAAAGAAGTTGATCGGCTTCTGCGGCCTAATGGATATTTTGTCTATTCAGCTCCCCCTGCCTACAGAAAAGACAAAGACTACCCAATGATATGGGAGAAACTGGTAAATCTGACAACAGCAATGTGCTGGAAGCTCATTGCCAGAAAGGTTCAGACTGCAATCTGGATCAAACAGGAAAATCCATCATGCCTCATCATCAATGCGGAGACAAAAGTTGTGCAAATATGTGATGCTGTGGATGATTCTAAACCATCATGGAAAATACCTTTAAGAAACTGTATTCATGCAACTGATCAGTCATATTCTCAGAAGTTGCCTCCGAGACCAGAGCGCCTTTCAGTATATTCGAGGAGTCTCAGGGAAATAGGTAACTCTTTTCTTTCTGAAGAATCCTCCTAGTTGTTTTTGGTTCTTCAGTTCACCAAGCTCCCTAGCTCTCATTCAAAAGCAGGAATCAATCAACTTAGATAACATCATGTGTATTTTCGTTGCTTATGTGTGTATTTTCTGAATGTTTTTTCTTTTGAATAACAAATTCCATAATTTTATGCAATTATTTTACTTTAAAAAACTGTTTGGAATGGTAACTTATTTATTTATTAATATATCAGTAATTAAAGCTATAAGGGATTTATAGACTATTTATTATTGAGCCTCAACAGTTAATGCAAAATATAATGAAAAGAATATCCAAATATGACAAATATTTAATAACACTTCTTATAATTATTGTTCCTTTCCTTTTTTTCCCTTCCATTGAACTTATATTATGAAATATTACAGACTTCTACCTAGTTTGTTAGCTATTTATTTTTAATTTATTATTATTTGTTGAATCAAATAAATTGTTAAGATATATTTCATTGCTATTTATTGACAATAAAATAAAGTAAAATTTGGACATTTTCTCTTATAAAATCTGATTGCCGTGTTATATGATGAAATCATTGTCTTCACTTACAGGTGTTAGTCAAGAGGAATTTGATTTAGATACCGTATTTTGGAAAGATCAAGTTAACCAGTACTGGAAAATGATGAATGTCAGTAAAACAGACATTCGAAATGTAATGGACATGCATGCTCTCTATGGTGGATTTGCAGTGGCATTGAGCAATTTTCCAGTCTGGGTTATGAATGTAGTTCCTATAAAGATGCCAAACACGCTCTCCGCTATATACGACCGGGGCCTGGTTGGTGCCTTTCATGATTGGTAAGTTATTTGTTCTCCAACATTTTCCAAATATTAGAAGTATTATACTTTTTGGCATGCAACACTTTTACTACTTGGGAAAAAAAAAATAGAAGAATATTTGGGAGGCTGTCTTGTGAGAGGCATGAGACATGAGACATGATCAGCTTTTGTGCTTTCTTTTGGGTGGGCGTCTAAGGACTTGTGAAAATATAACCAGAGTATCTTATGCATATATCTTGTTTCTATTTGTTTTTATGTACTGCCCGCTTGTTTTCTTTCGTTTTCCTTAATGAAAGTTTGGTTTTCTAATATCTTGTGTAATGTAGGTGTGAACCATTTTCAACTTATCCGCGCACATACGATTTGTTGCATGCATACCATCTATTTTCTCAGTATAAAAATGGTGGAGAAGGTTGCTTGCTGGAGGATTTACTGTTGGAAATGGACCGCATTGTACGACCTCAGGTAATTCATTTGGTTCCTGTAATTTTTCAATCTTGTACCCACATGAAGAAACAAAAACAGGGGAAATTACTTTTAGCAGATATTAATGCTGTCACACCCCATCCCGAACCACCCTCCCGTAGCCCGAGACGGAGCATGAAGACAGCAGTCATCGCCTTTCTGGTCGACTCCCACTGTCAAACTTCCTTTATTCCCATTTAACTACACTTCCTAGGACAGTGATACCATTAACTCTTGACAAACCTCGACTTCGACCGGCAATAGAAATTGTCATGCTACCTGAAAAATGGAAAACATATGAAAGGATGAACCAATAGCTCAGTGAGTAACAGTTTTTGGAAATATTTTTCTTAAACTACAAAAATGATCATAATATAAACATTTTCAACAACGAATATAAAATATCGATTCAAATCATATTAAGTCACACTCAAATACCATTGTTAAATCATGCATGCTTAATTCAGAGAAAAACACTCAAAATTTCCATTCGTTTCAAATCATTTTCCCTTAGTTGAGGCGAAGTGGTGCTCTACGCTTCTCAACGTCAAAAACATCTCATATCATTTTCCTTAGTTGAGACGGAGCCGAGCTCTACGCTACTTAACGTCGATTATCCCTAGCTATGTGGAGTAATCTTAATACATTAGCATCATATATTCCTCTATGTGCACATAGGTATAATAATCCGGGTCGCCCATATGCTTTTCTCCAAGTCCTTGAGCATTGGGGTCCCATCTCCATATTTAGGTTACCCATTTGCCTTCTTCAAGTCCCTCAGCATTGGGTACCTTTAAAACATTTTATAAGTGGGTTGCCCAAGTACCTTTTCCGAGTCCATCAGTATTGGGTCCCGGGGAAACTCACATGCCTTGTTAGCATTGAGCCTCCTCTAAAATATTTTAGAAACCAACATTTCACATAAATAGTTCATATGAAATCTTTCATGGAAAACAAAATATTTCTTGATAAACAACATCTCGCAACATGCTTTTCAACATTTTATAGAAATCAGATAAAACACGCCTTGTGAACAATATAATCAAACATCATGCTTTCCAATAAACTCAATTCTACACATCTTTAATATTAACAACATACTTTTCAATATGCTCATTTCCAAATCTTTCATTAAATCATATAACAACAAATAGCATGCTTTTCAGTAAAATCATGAAAATCATATATTATCAAACAACATGCTTTTTAATAAACCCATTTCTAATAACCAACACATTCAAATGCTTTTTAAATACAAACACATGCTCTATATGTTGAAACTCATGAATACTTATTCATATTCCAAAACCAATGATATGAATCACAGAGAACACATTCATATTTTTGAAAAACGTTAGTGTTACTCACATAATACATGCTCAAAGGTAGTTCCTTTTCCTTCCTTCTAATTCTCTTTCTCGGGCTTCTTGGACGCAAGGCTTGAGACTCTAAAACCGCAAGGTAGTTGTTTTCTTTTTCTGGCAGCTCAGTTGGACGCAACCTTGCTCCTTGAACGCAAGGTTGACAGCTAACTCAAGGTGCAACCTAACAAATAACTCTTGCTTCCCTTTTGGATGCGTCGACCTCTCTTGGACGCAAGGTCCAACTTGAACGCAGCGTTCACCTAGAATGCAGGGAGATAGCTTTCTTCTGCTTCCTCTCAGAAGCTCCGACTTTTTGAATCCTTCCTCCTGCTTGTCTTCCCTTAAGGTCCTACTTATAGCTTTGGAATAGAGTGTTTTCCATCTCATTTTTCTTCTCTTTTTGCCACATATTTGCCACCTGTCATGCTGCATAACATATCCAACATGCAATCTTAACACCTCCTCCTTATGAGGCATTAAGTTCAAATGAACCCATACAACCTTTACCAACTCATCTTATGTGTCCAACTGACTCCAATATACAAACTATTCATCTAACATAGTGTCTCCTATGCGCCCATTTAATCATCTTTCAGGTTTTAGCTTCATTACTTTCTTCCCTTACTCTCGGTCATACCACCTTTGACCCCGTTTCTCCACCACATACTACTGGGTGTCAATGTCTCAGACACACACTACTATGCGTTTGTACCTTTTTGGATAATACCATGCGTCCAACTCTCTTCCCTTATGTCCAATCTTAGCTACAAGTCTTCTCTTGTGTGATAACACATCCGACGATGTGGTTTACCCTCGATAACCAAATCCAACTCAAGACCTTCCTTTATGCGTTTGCACTCTTTGCGTTTACCTTTTTTTCGTTCTGCGTCCATAACCTTCCTCCTATCCTTGAGAATTCCTTAATTATCTCTCTATGTGTCCTTGAGTTATATTCCAAGGTTATTCATTTAACTTTTTCCTTGTACTTAATTATTTTTCATGATAAATTAGTATGCCTCCACCCCTTGCTTCCTAGTCTTTAAGCTTACTTTTCAACCTTCTAATTTATCAAACACTCGAGAACATCCCTCGATAGAAGTCTATGCGTTACTCAGTTTGCGATGGTAATCTTCCCCTAGTTTCTTCTTATGCGTTTATCCTTCCTTTCCGAGACTTAGATTTCCTTTCAACGCACCACAACTCCTCTTTAGTCCTCCTGCTCATACATCTTACTTAAGTCAAGCTTACACCATAACCTTTAATTACCTCCTTTGCGTTCATTTCTTTCCCTCGGGCTCTTGGGTTACCTTACAATACTTCGACACTTATTTTCTTTTCCACAATGGTTACCTTTATCATGCGTTTCCTTAGTCTTGATCATGCGTCCAACCTGGTCTCTTACTTACAAAGTATGCGTCCAACTCAATCTAACTCTTTCCATCACTTGATGAGATTTCCTTTCTTTTCCTTAGATCATACCTCCAAGCTTAGAAACATAGTTGCGTTCTTCTAGTCTGGTTATTTTACTTAGAAGACTTCTTAACTCCAAGAATTACTTTAATTCCAAAATCTAGAAATCACTCAACGCAACCTTCCAATCCAATCCTTCTAATCATACCTCCAAGCTTATAAATATGTTTGGAAATTCGTTTTTTCTAACTTTAAATTATTATTACTTTTTAATTTTTAACATTCGAATTGTCAAAATAATTATCATATTACTTATTATATTTTTACCATTTATTGTGAAAATTGATAAGAATAGAAAACTACAATTAATGACATGGGGGATAGAGAAGAAATCAAATCTTTAGCCATGTCTTTTATTTTAAAAAATTGTATGGAATATTTCTTAAAAGAAGAAATTAGAGGCATGTAACAATTGATGTGCCCGGCCTTTAGGCTGGTCTGGTTTTTTTTGTCGGATCAGGCGGGTTGTCCCATGAGATTTGTCGAAGTGTGCATAAGCTGGCTTAGACACTCATGGATATATAAAAAAACAATAATAGAAAACAAAAAGGACATCACAAGACAACCCTCGAATGTTTGTTGAACTAAATAAAATTTCCTATAAAGCATGGACACTGTAATTTGGGTTATGTGCATGTGTCTTTGTCTGATCGACACCAACTCTTATTGGAATTGTGTCCAACACTTGAGGATGATAAACATGAGTTTGGCACTCATAGCGAAACTTAAATGAGTCTGAAACTTATTGAACACGAATTGAACACTTGAATATAATAAAGATAACCACATGATAACCAGATGTCGAACTATTGAAATTATGATGCCCAAAAAAAAGAAAATCAAACAAACAAAGGACCTAAAGTATTTAGACTTGTATCTATTTTATTTATTTATAGAAAACACATACATGAACAAATATTAGGATAAAAATAATAAAGTTAAATTAAAATTGACAAGTTTAGTTCTTGAACTGTTAGTTGTGTTTGATAAATCTCTAAACTTTAAAAAGTGCATAATAGGTTCATACACTTTCAATTTTGTGTCTAACAAGTCTTTGAATTTTTAAATTCTCTTGTAGATCTCTCAATTTTCAATTTTGTGTCTGGAATTTTGTTTAATAGGTTAGTGACTTTAGAAAATATTTAATACAATTACCTAATAGATAAAAATTAGAAAGTTGAAGGACTTAAACAATTATAAAGTTAAGGGATGTATCAAACATAAAATTAAAAGTTTTGAGATTTTCCAGGAGCATTTGGGGCAAGACGTAGTGGAGTTGTTTAGGGTAGAGAGTAGTTATTGTTAAATATGGAAAGTTGTTTAGTTGTGGGGCCAACAAACGTTTTGGGCCAAACAAGAAATGCAGTCCCCCCAACTCCCCCCAACTCCTACTCTTTGGACCAAACATGCCCTTAAGAGACTTCCTAAAATTTAGAGATCTTTTAAATGGATCCCTAAAAGTTAAGGGACTAAACTTTTCATCTAACTAAATAATTAATATGGGAGTAAAATACATCAAACTCTTTTTTATAAGTGCATATAAATGTTTATTGACAATTTAAATTTCAACAAAAATATTAGTTCCTCTGGGATACGTTCGAAAAGTTTGATATAAGTCATTATATCATTCGAAATAGTTAACTAATTTCAACAAACTCTTCAAGCATTCCATATATCATTACTTCTTTTACATTATCTCTAGCATGACAATATCATAAGTTCAAATAAATTTCAGCATGGGAATTATTAACAAATATCAAAAGAATTTATATTTAAAAAATGCATATTCTAATAAACATGTCCTTGCCATGTTTGTCTTAGATTTATAGAAAATAACATGTCACCATACTGGTGTATGATGTATCCATGTCTCTGTTCTTGTAAGATTTCATGGGCATGGCATTGCTGTTGTCAAAGTGTTTTGTAATGAAGATCTCTTCCTATATTGTTGAAATTTAGAAACGGAGAAGCAAGCTTAATCTGCCTATTGGCATTTATCTGCTACTGTTGCTGATTTATGCTTCAAATTGTCTTTGAATAATTTTCATGTACAGGGATACGTAATCATCAGAGACGAGCCTTCGATAACATCAAGAATACAAGAAATTGCTCCCAAATATCTATGGGACGTTGAAATGCAGACACTGCAAACTAAAGAAAATAACCCAGAATCTGTGCTGATCTGTAGAAAGAAGTTTTGGGCAATTACCTAAGTTCTTGGGTTACAGATGTTCTCTTCAACAGGTTATCCCTCAAACTTGTGCTCAGATGAAACCATGTGCTTTGAAACATCTCACCATTTATAACTTACATAGAAACACTTAATTTATCTTTTCTCGTCAGTAATTGGCACTCACTTATGTAGTCACCTTTTGGTGTTTGGGATTCTCTCCTAATTTCATTTATCAACGAAATGTTTCTTTTACCCAAAAAACTTACCTAGAAACACTCATTGAAGAAGTCCCAACAACCTCCCCTCCCATTTATCAATTTGCCAGTACAAATGTTATTTCCTAGCTTTCCTCCCAGGCAACTTATGTTTCTTTTCTGATTAGAAATACAAGCTTTCTCTTCACTGTAATTAGTGTTACCATAGTACAAAAACTTGAAACCTTAATATTTAACTCACAATATGTGGGTTTAAATACTTGTCTATAAGAACTAAAACCATGAACGAATGTTTGAGAACCAAAAAAGAATGTAAAGATTCTTTCTTCTTGCTTTGTAGTGTTAGTGTTTAGTTTTGCATTTCGATAGTCCCTTAAGCCATATGAATAACATGATTGGTATTTGAATGGCAGAACTTCTTGAGGATCAATATGCTATTTTTCAAAAAGAAGATTGTGTCCAAGAGAAGGCTGAATGAATAGGAGTTTTGGCTAATTTTTGAGCTTCCCTCCAAGTAAACAAGGCGGCACCTCTCAAATGGATTGTCAAAAGAAAGTCCCAGTGACATAACTGCCCTTTCCATGTTACCATTTTTCAGAAATGTCTAAAAATTAGAATATTTACATAAGTGTCTAATGTGTAGTTGAGGAATAAGTAGAGATCAATAAACCCATCGTTTAATTAAGAATCACTTTATTGTTATTTATTAATTTATTTTTGAGAACATATATGTATTTAATTTGATATTTTGGTTGTATCATATGATTGAAAAAACATAGCTCAATTGACAAATAGTATGTATTAATGATTGACAGGTTTATGATTTGAATCCATTAATCCATATTCAAAAAAGTAAAAAGAAAAAAAAAGCATTAGGTTGAGGATGGATTCAAGCCTACCATGTTCAAGAATGCTAATAAAAAAGCAAATACAAGTAACCTGATAGGACATATCATTGCCAAGCGCTCTTCTCGACTAGAATTCCTTGTTGAAATTTAAGCAAAAAGTGCTTGTTTCTTAATCCTTTGAAAAGTCATTATTTAAAACAATCCCTAAATTCTAATGTTGCAGTCTCACTTTAAAAAGTATCATTCCACGATTTAATAATTCTTCTAAAAATTTATATTTACATATGTATTGATAGGTAAATAAGTCACCTTTAATAAATTTGGAAGTTTTCGTATCCTCTAATATAGTAGGAGATCGAAACTAGTGATTACATCAAGACTTCCAAATAGTGTCGATTTATGATCGCCCCACAATATAAGTTCGCCTAAGGAATTAAGATGAGCAATGATAAACTTTGTGTTACTTTTTCTTAGAACACTCACATGAGGTTATCTATGAATCAAAATCGTTAAAGAAGAGGAGTGATATTTTGGAGATAATTACTTTGGATTATATGTGGTTTAGTTATATAATACATAAATATAATTTGATTTGAATTGGTTTCGTACCCCACCAAATTTATTAAAGCTGTTTTTGCCAACATTAGCATATGCTTGTCTATCAACTTGTTAATTTGTGTTGTCGTTCAATATCTTTATATAATATTCATTCTATCACACCAAAAAAGTCAATGTCCCAACTTCCATTTTAAGACATAAGTTTTGTGCTTTGTGAAAGCAAAGACAAAGAATAATTTGTTCTAAAAAAAAAAAAAAAGAATAATTAATCTCCCAAATCTACACACCTAACTATAGGTAAAACTATTGAAAAAGAGGGTTTAGAGCTTTTTTTGTTCTTTCTTTTAAAAAAAAAAACAAACAAACTCTTTCTCTCTCTCATACCAAAAAACAAAAAAAAAAAACAAACAAACTCTTTCTCTCTCTCATACCAAAAAACAAAAAAAAAAAACAAACAAACTCTTTCTCTCTCTCATACCAAAAAACAAAAAAAAAAAACAAACAAACTCTTTCTCTCTCTCATACCAAAAAACAAAAAAAAAAAACAAACAAACTCTTTCTCTCTCTCATACCAAAAAACAAAAAAAAAAAACAAACAAACTCTTTCTCTCTCTCATACCAAAAAACAAAAAAAAAAAAAAAGAATAATTAATCTCCCAAATCTACACACCTAACTATAGGTAAAACTATTGAAAAAGAGGGTTTAGAGCTTTTTTTGTTCTTTCTTTTAAACAAAAAAACAAAAAAGAACTATTAATTATTTTTATTTGATTAGATTTCGAGCATTATATATTCAAGGAGTCCTTCTAGTCAACTATATATAACTAATCAAACTTATAATAACGTTTTAAATGTTAGTTGTCCACGCATGAGATTAATAAATAATTAATGATGTAAAGTTTCGTCTTTCTACTTAAAATTAACAGTCGTACCTATTTATTAAGTTCTTAAAAATTTGAATTAATATAGTCATTACTTTTAATTAAATGATAATGACTTCAACAACACCCAAAATATATCAGGACATGCCTTCAAATTAATAGATTGGAAAAATGGAAAAAGATTACTAAATTAAAATTAGTGCAAACAAATTAGAATCCAAATAGATCAGAGAATGCTTGTAATTAATAATCGTACAGCAAAAATATACTCTACAACTTTAATGTATGCATGTAAAGGTTCATCATGTTTGAGTCTCTAAACACTTAGTCCATTTTCGAGTACATTACAAATAGGCCATGTTTACACTAGGGAATAATTAATAAATATGAATGACAATTTGAAAAGTGAGCCCAATAAATTACCTTTTTGTTGTTGTTTTCCATGTGTTCCGTACTTGTACCGACACGTGGGGCTCATTACCCAATTTGTAATAGAAAACGCAAGTTGATTGACGAATCGAGGATGATTAATCCATTTGCATGTCGAAATTACATTATTGTTACTGTTAACGTTACAATTAGTATACTATTATAGTATGAGAAAGTATGAATCTATCACGTTTATTGTTATTGTTACAGTTACCGTTTAGAGTCTAATGGTAACAGCAAATATGACAAATTCATAATTGTATGTAAGTGATCAAAAGCAGTTCAATTACGTTTACGATTCCAACCCATTATGATTGATCTATCAAAAGAATCCCATTACGATTACACTAATTTTCGATACGGATTGGTAAATGTTGCCATAATACACGAAAATGGTTAAAGTTCAAAATGTCGATGTTGATGAACATGTCTAAGTCTCGATTCAATAATTATAGGGTGGGCAATCAAACTGTCGAGCTTTTGCAAATTGAAATTAGAATTCTATCCACTAAGTTATGCTTGGAATGAACATTTTTTTTTTTTAGAAAAAAAGTACAATAAATGTGTGGGATATGAGAATTTAAATCTCATATTTCAAAGAAAAGTATATATGTCAGTTGTCGTTGAACTATGTTGAAGATGATGAAATTGAAAGTGAATATTTAGTAAAAAATCGATGTTAAAAGTGCAAATATGAAAACCCAGAGACCAAATAGAAATAAAACTCAATTCTCAAGTGTAAAATTATAATATTTTAAAACCTAAAACTAAATTGAAAATCAAACTCAAATAAAAATTTAACATTTTGAATTTAGAAACCAAATAAAAACTAAAAAAAGGAAGGGAGGAAAGAAGGAAGGGGGGGGGGGGGGGGGGATTTTT
>QLSR01000081.1:1436978-1484442 GCA_031780015.1 Citrullus colocynthis
AAAAAAAAAAAAGAGTTCTAACCTGAGTTAGCAATGCGAGCTGTTCAACGCCGAAAGATCTAGCGGCGGAGAGAGTATGAAGAGCAAGATCAACGGCGGAGGTGCAATGCGTATGCCAACAAGCTCTATCACCACAATTAGGCCTTGGCTCTTGTTTTTGTGGCACAATAGAAACTTGTCCACTATACAAAAATTGCAACAGCAACAAAAACACTTCATACCCCACCGAATTTACCGGAATCACTTGTGGACTACTCGAAGACGGCGGAGACGGCGACCCCACCGGGCTCAACCCGCTCGACGCTGCCTCCGTCGTCGTCCCACAAAAGAATTTCCTAAAAAACAAACTCCTAGCCGCCAAGATGCATCTGTGGGCGTGGACTAGACGCCCCTCCACGCTGAACGTCACGTCGCTAAAAGCTTGACCGTTGATCAGAAGATTAAGATAGTCAAGAGAAAGAGATCTCAGAGACTCTTCAAGGTGGCTCATGGCGGCGGCGGCTGCTTTCGGAATTTTCTTTACTTCCTCTTCTTCTTAAGATCAACAACAATAAGGGTTTTCAATTTCATTTGATTTTTTTGGGTTTTCTCTCAGAATCTTTGAGATGTGAGAGAGAAGAAGTTTGTGTGGTTGTGTTTTTTTTTTTTTTTTCCCCTTTTGGAGAGAATGGGAGAAATGGAAAATGGATGGCTCCTTTGGGCGTCTGAGGTATTATAATCGAATTTTAATTATAAAAACAAACAAAAACATTTTTTTTTTGGTATAAAATATAAATATAACCATTACATCATCATTATTATTATAATTGTTATAATACTCATTTTTGTGTTGACAAATTTCATTTTTATTATTTAAAAGGAAAAAAAAAAGCAGATGGGTAAAAAGTTTCCATTTCTTCATCATAGATATATATATGATTTTGCTTCATGGGGAATAAGGTTAAATTATTCGGGCGAATATATTTCGATGCATTTCAATCTTGATCACTTATATAAGAAAAATTAAAATATTTTTTAAAAAAAATAAGAAAAGTTTACATTCGGCAAGTTATGATTGAATATTTTGGGAAGATGTACGAAGATAGATACATCGAAAAATGTGTTAAAATTTTTTTTTCAATTATTAACAGGTTAAAATATGTCAATGTGAGTTTAGCGTATTGATCTCCTTAAGGATTGGAGGTTCAACTGTCCATCCTACAAAGTTAAAATACTTTTTGTATTCAAGATTAAATACAAGTTTTTTTCATCTCAGATAAAGACTTGGTTAAATAATAATGATTATTTTTATAGAAGAAAATAAAATATGTGAATAAGTTTTTAAAATTTATAATGAAAATGTTAATCATATTAAAAAAAAGTTTTTGATATTTTAAATTACAAAGTTTAAAAAGGACCTAATAGTATTTTAACCTTATTAATATTTTAATTTGTTGGTTAAGATGTTTTATTTTTGTTCATATTAACGTTGGTTAAAATTTTCAAGATATCACTGCTATTTAATAATTTGTGATATTAGCTGATTTTGGATGTGGGACATAAAAAAATAAAGAATAAAAAGTGTCGTATGTAAGAAAATTAAATTGAGGATGAAAATAAAATTTCAAACTTTAAAAGATTAAACTGAAATTAAACACAAATTACAGAACTATATAGTGATTGATTCTAATAATTTTGAAATAATTACTTATATTGAATTAAACTTCAAAAGAATCTGTTTACTTACTTATATAATGAAAAAGCTACACCATTTTGACACACACAAAATTTCATGTATTGGTGATTTTTTTTTTTTTTTTTTAAATTGCTTTTTAGACATTTACACTTTTTATTTTGGGAATGCTATGATTTTTAATGTTATTGTTAGTAAACTTTGCGTTTAGAAAATCCCGTTATAATCTAAAGTAAATTAGTGTTGTGTAACTTTTAATTTTAGTCTCAATAATTGGTTATAGTGTTTGGTTAAAAAAAAAAGAAAAAAACTAAACTAAACTAAACTATTGTGATTTTAGATATAATAACCAAAATAGACATACTATTAAATTTTTACATTTTTTTTACAGTTTATAATTTTTTTAACCATGGTTTAAAATGTTATATTCTATTTGCTCTACATTAATTGTTAAATATTAAATGAAAATCATTATTTTAAAACAAAAAAATGGTATGATTTAAAAAATAATGTTGCATTCAACCTATGAAAAATTATGGAATAGATTTTAGTTATGTGAAAATATAGTGGATATATAAATAAATCTTATTCTTGAAGGATAAAACTGAAAATAAAAAATGTATTACAAAGTGACATCTAATTCTACTATAGCTAGAATTTAGGAATTAATTTTTAAAATAGTGTGAAAAGTGTTTTAAAAGTGATCTTGGTGGATTTATAAACCCAATATGTTTTACCGAACACAAAAAAATGTTAAGATTCTAAATATTAGAGATTGTATCTATTAACACTCCAAAATATAATATAAATCCTAATCTTTTTGAAGTGAAAATCAATTTAAATCCTCCATTAAAATTAATTAATTTGAAAATGGTTACTAATGCATAACTTCCACACCCGTAAAAGAAAACTTCAATGTAAGAATTAATGTAAATTAGAGAAAAATATGATAACAAAGTAGATAGAGTAGTTTTTATTAAATGTGAGTGATTTCCATGCATCCATTTGTCTTCTATGTTATTCTATATTTTATTAAGAGCAAAATATATACATGATTCTAAAGAAGAATAATTTTATTCAATTTTGAAAAAAATAAATGGCATAAATATAGATTTTAATTGATGAAATTATTAATATAATATTTTTATAATTGATACAATCAAAAGGGTTAAGTTATATACAAGTTTCAAAATGAATGAAGTCAAGTTTGAAAAAAGAACAATACTTTATCTTATTTGATTCAAATATAATGGGTGGAACTTTTTTCTTTTGTTAAAAAAGAAAAAAAAGGGAAATCACAACAACAACAATAATAATAATAATAATAAAAAGGGACATCAAAACCATTTATCATTTCCTTTCCCATCTCGACTCGACTTAGTTTAGTGGATTAAATGCTATTTAACGTCTCTAAAGTTGAAGACTTGACCCCAAATCGATTTCTTATTACATTAGTTGAAACTTAGAGAGAAAAAAAAAAAAGAATTTCTTTTTAGATGCCTATTTATTTAATAATTAAGTGGAGTTTTGAATATGTGCATTCATGCATTGATTTTTAGTATATAAAGAAGCTACATGCATTAGTTGAAATGTGTGTTATGTTNTCACTAGTATAATATTTATACTACCAACTTCGGCGTTAGAGATTCGATTTTTTCTACCCCACAACGTTGTCAAAAAATTTACAAAAATGTTTAAGAAAGGTATCAATAAAATGTTGATGTTGATTGACATTTCTAGAAGAATTATATATAAAAGAAAAAAACTAAATTAGTAAATAAATAGTGTAGGTTCAATTTTGTTTCATCAACTTTTTTACAATATAATGATAATATCAATTCACCTATCATATCAATGTTAAACTCATAAAAGTATAGAAATATTGACACCTCGAGAGAAGTTAGCATAAAAATGGACTACTATCGAAAAAAATTGATAGTACCATACTTTCTAAGTTCATATTATAAATTTATTTTTATAAATATTCGTGGAGTTCACATTAATAATAATAATAGTAAATGCCAGCCTAGTAAAAAGTATAGCAACTGTAGTATAATATTTTCCTACTGTTATTTTGCCCACTCCAAAATTAAAGGAAAAGAAGAAAAAATATTGTAGAGAGAGAGAGAGAGGGGAAGGGAAATCAAATCCATTGGATTGACAGCACATCCCACTGACTGTCTTATGATATCAAAGACCATAGATTTGACATTTGACTTGTCTTTTCACTCTGTCTCCTCTCTTCTCCTAAACCCCACACCCTCTTCCCCCCTTCTTTTTATTCCCTCTCTCTGTTCACCTCTTTTAGTGCATTTTACTTGTACACAACTTTCCCTCATTTCCATTCAAATCCCTCTCTACATTACTTTTCTTACCAACTTACAAACCCCCCTATTTTCTTATATTTACTCCCACTACCCCAAAACCATTTATCATTTCCTTTCCCATCTCGACTCGACTTAGTTTAGTGGATTAAATGCTATTTAACGTCTCTAAAGTTGAAGACTTGACCCCAAATCGATTTCTTATTACATTAGTTGAAACTTAGAGAGAAAAAAAAAAAAGAATTTCTTTTTAGATGCCTATTTATTTAATAATTAAGTGGAGTTTTGAATATGTGCATTCATGCATTGATTTTTAGTATATAAAGAAGCTACATGCATTAGTTGAAATGTGTGTTATGTTGGCCTATTTTGAAGAAATTAATTGACTACAAAACTGTAATCTTTTAATGTTGCTGAAGGAGATTAGAGACTAAAATAAAATTGATCTAAAAGTTTATGCCTCATTTAGTAACTATTTGATTTTTCATTTTTCGTTTCTGAAAATTAAGTCTATTTTATATTTCGCCTATTAATTTATTACAATACTTTTCATTTATCTTAAGTAAAATAGTTGAATTTTAAGCCAAAATTCAAAAAACAAAAACAACTTCATAAAAACTATTTTTGTTTTTAGTTTTCAAATTTTGGCTTGACTTTTGAAAACATTAGTGGATGTAGATAATAAAAAATTTAGAGGTAAAATTGGTGTTTCTAGACTTGATTTCTAAAAATCCAAAATAAAAAAATAAAACAATTACCAAATTCAGATGGAATCTTGACAATCAAAATGTTTTTTTTTTTTTTTTTTTTTTATTGTATTGACCTAGTTGATCAATTTGTTAAAGTTATTTATTAGTGGCCTAAGTTCATATATTTTGGATTTGAAATTTGATTGTTCTTATTTAAATGGTAATTAATACCCTTAAAATAAATTATATACATAGACGAATGGGTTTAATACACATGTAAGAATGAAAAATTATTTTAAATGACAAAATTGTTGAAAATATTTACAAATATTAGCAAAATATCCCAGTTTATCTATGATAGATCGCGATAAACTACTCTTTGTGTCTATCATGATACAGATAAACACATATAGTAGTTTACCGCAGTTTATTGCAGATAGACAATCAAATTTTACTATATTTATAGTTATTTTGATTCATTTTTCTATATTTGAAAATAGCTCTAGGGATATCTTTTTTAACTTTTTCGCTTTATCAAAAAGAAATTTAGTTTTTGTTGGCTTTAAAATGAAAATAAAAGAGGTTTAAGGACCAACAAAGATTTTGAGCATCTGTTTACATGTAATTTAATGTATAAACTTTTATCTAATTTTTTTTATCTATTTTTTGTTCTGGTCATTAAACTTAGAATTTTCTTTTTTTTTAATCCTTCAATAATAATAAATATCTTTGATTTGAGAATTATTGTAATATTTTTATAATTAAAAAATAAAAAAAATTCTTTTAAATGATAAAATGGTTGAAAATATTTATAAAAAAAATAGTAAGATATCATAGTCTATCTATAATAGACAGTAAAATTTTGCTATATTTGAAAACAATTCTTAAAACAAAATAAGAGATAAAATGGTACAATGAGCATAACCCAACTGATAGTTATTTATAAATGTGTTGACGACCTAGAGCTCTATAAAATTATTAGACACATGTAGCGGATCAAACATGAACTTAACTGTACTCAGTAATAGTTGTTATATACTATTCTTCTTGAGGTCAGAGTATATGACAATTTGCTCCCAAAATCCCACATTTGTTGTACAAAAAATGATGCATGTTTTAGATTAAATTTGAATATCACAAAAGTAATTTGTAATTACTTTAAATTTGCTCCCAAATATATTTTTATTTTGCCCATAAAATCTAGTATGACCAAACTGCTCAAGTAAAAAATTGAGTCAATATAGAGTAACTATTTTTTTTTTTATTTTTAATTTTAACAAAATACTATAGGGAAAGAGAGATTAGGTGCACCAACGTATTTCAACTAGGTTAACACATAAATAGCACCCTTGTGATATCCGATTTAATATATATATTACAAAGTCTTTTTCATTTAATAAATTAGTAAAAAGTCTTCAGAGCACTTTCTAGGCAGAGAATAATAAAACATACTTTTGTTTTCAGAGGCTGTCCCTTTGAACATTTTTCCTCAGGCAATAATTCTTAAAAAACAAACACATAAGAAATCTCTAAAAGTTTATTTTATACGAGTAATATCAAAATTGCATTTTCTTTTTTGACCCGTTTGTTTGTTTGTGTTCAAAATTGGAACGATCAATATCATTTGTTCCTTTAAGAAAATGAAAAAGAAATCTCATTTTATTGCTTTTTATATTTTTTAAGGTTTCAATTTTATTTTGGTTATTGAACTAATTAAACAATTTCTATTTTAATTCTTTGTAATTTGAAAGAAATTTATTATAACTCTATTATTATTATGCTATTTATTTTATAAAGGTTAAAATACCATTTCAAGTATCCATATTTAATTTAGATTTGGTTCCATTTTGATGCAAATAATTGTTCATGACTTTTGTCCTATTACTTTTAATAATAAATCTTAAAATGCATTCCTATGTTTTTAATAAATCTAAAAATTTAGTCGCTTTTTTAATTTCCTTTTTATAGGTTAGTTTGGGCAAACTTTTAGAATTGGAGTGAATTTGAATGAGTTAGACCCTTTTTCTTTTTTGTTTGATATATATATATATATATATATATATATTTAATTTTATGGGTGAATTAAGCAAGTTAGACACATGTATTTTGAGCATTTAGAGATTGGTTTGAATGAGCCTTGACACACACGTATATACACATATATAAGTTACATAAGCAAAGGGAAATGCCATCTTAGGCATGTTTGAGCTACTAATTCATAGTAAAATGCATTAATTTTGGGAGCGTTCGGTTAGTGAGTTAGACACGTTTAGCCTATTTGTAAGTACATCTTTGGTAACAATTAAGCACAAATAATGCATTTTAGGCACTTTCGAGCTTCTTTTGTTGATTGTTTTTTAATACTTTATTTGATAATATCTAAAGGTTTGTTATCATAAAGTTTATGGTCAGAAATTAGATGAAGAGGAAGATTAAGCATTCCATGTATTTAGGGTGCTATTATATTTTCTTAATTTGAACATTAATTTTATAAGAGTTTATTTTTTTATTTTTATTTTTATTTTTTTGAGTGCATAAGAGTTTAATTCATAAACGCAATAAAAAGAACAATGAATAGAACTATATTGTTTCTATGGACATGCATGTAAATCCATAGTTATATGGTCTAAGATTCATAACAAAGCTATAAAAAAAAAAAAAAAAATCATCCAAGGCCAAATATATGAAGCATACAATTAGGATTTAGTGTTAAAGTAACGCTATTTTATTATTATTATTATTATTTCAAAATATATATATATATATATGGAAACATTTAAAACTATTTGCAAAGATGTGGTAGAATTGAACTTTCCACCTTTAAAGATGGAGCACATTCCAATACCATTGAACTAAGCTCATTTTGGCATGCTCAACTTTATTTGAGATTACTAGAGAATGATCCTTAAGTTTTAAATACCTTATTGGCAACAAAACAATAATGGAACAAAATGGCCCGCCTTATTACAACTTTGATACATCCAATTCTCTTAAGTTTGTTCTATGATTGGATGTTTTTTCGAAGAGTATTATAGAGTAGTTTGTTGTATGTTCTAAAAAATAAAATAAAATAAAAAGTCCATAAGGATTAAAATACGACACCTAAACTAAAAAGGTAATGATACAAACTTAATCACATGGCTATGGCAATATCATTCAAAATATGTACAGTCTTTTCATGACAAGGTCAAGGGCAAAGGTAGATTTTTCAATAGATGAGTTAGACAAAATTTTACATTCTAAATCTTTAAACCTACCATCTTTCCATTTCCATTCTTAAAGGGGATTCCAATTAAAGATTTCTATTTTTTATTTTATAATTTTGAATCTTTCAGAATATTATAATTAGTATGTAAAAAGCAAACGTTGTTTGAAAATAAAAATGTCTCTCACTTTATATTCAAGTAATATAACTTTTTTTTCATGTTATCAATTTCATTAGTAATGTTAAAATGTAAAACTTATAGACCTATAATGAAGTGGAGCTGAAGAGGGTTTCACCATTCTTGCTCCCAATTTAATTCCGAAAGGATTAGGGTGAAGATTTCCTGCAAAGAGTTTGCGAGATCAAAAGTTCTAGGGGATTTTTTTTTTTTTAATTTATTTTAAAAAATATAATTTTGAAATAAAATAATTAATTTCGCACTAATTTTTTTATATAATTAATTCTACTTGGACCATTTGAATATAAAGATAAATTACTCAAATTTTCGAATATAATAAAATAATTACCTACCAAATTATTTATATATATAATCTAAATCTAAATGTTAAATTCAAACCATTAGACAATTAAATTTGAAATTTAAATATAATATTTCTTATAATAATAACAACAACATAGCAATAATTACTATAATAAATTAAAAAAGTAACAAAACGGGGCCGTTTAACTTATGAAGAATTTTTTCGTCCCCTCTCTGAGTTTCTACCTAAAAGGGAAAATCCGGTCCCGTAAAAGGTGAATCCCTGCAAATTAAATGGACATGTCTACTACCTAGACATTAAACTTGACTATGCAAGGATTTGGGTTAAAATTTGAGTACATATATATGATTTTGATTGTGATTTCCAATCGGGTAGTAACTCAGCCAATATTGGAATGATGTAAAATTTTCTTTTTACCAAAGGATAAGTTGATTACTGCATCGAAAAAATGGCATGCGAGTGGTTTCTACAGTAAAAAACTGCACAAACACAGAAGAAATTTTGTATTTTATTTCATGAAACAGTGGCGGGTCCATAAGAAGTAAAAATAATTAATGGAAATAGTAAAATTATGGATATATTTACATGGAAATAGTAAAATTATGGATATATTTACATTTCATATCACATCCAAAGTTACACACATCTTCATAATATCAAAATTGTATGTATCTCTCTCTATTAAATCCTTCACGGTTGTAGAAATTATCAATATCCACAACTTCTTTAAAATAAATGTTTCTCTCTCACTACCACATTGAAATTGAAAGAGTATTTATTTTTAGAAAAATTACACTTTTATTCTTCATGTTTGAATATGAATATTCAAAATCAACATTTTTAACTTGAGACTTTGATTTTGGTCGCATTATCGTTAATTTTTTTTTCTTTCTAATTACAACTTGCGGAGACATAACATTCTATTTTATTATAACATTTTTTTTTTTATCGACAAACACTTAAAATAGTTGTACCCATTTATATTTGTAACTACCTCCCCTCGATAATTAGTTGTGTCTTTTGTAGATATATATAAGTTGTGCCTATTTGATTTTTCTCAATGAATAACTAAAATAGATGCAAATTCATGTGTGGACTTCCACTAGAAAAGTCTTGTCGTGTTAGCATAATTGTACATGTTCGACTTTTCACTATAAACACCAATGATATTTGCAATACTACGGGAGAATGAAAATCCTCCATTTTATGTGTCACACAACATGTTTTTTAAGAATAGGGTCAACTAATATTTATGAAAAATACATCTATATAGTGTGAACAAAGTGAGTATGGTACTCCATAGTACTTAAATTTTTTCATGGATGTAAATTTATATGTAACCCCTTTCACTAAAAAAGTCGTGTCCCCGTTAGTGTGTAAATTATACACATTCGAGTTTCCTCAATAGTCACATAAAATTGATGCACCAATCAATGTGTAACCACCTCTAGATGGAAAATTGTGTCACTTGGTCATAGATTGCTTCTATTCACTTTTCTCTATACACATAGAATTTATGCGTCAATTCACATGCAACTAACTCCATCCCAATAGTCGCATCTTGTGGGCATAAATTGCTCCTATTTGACTTTTATCAACAAACACCTAAACTGGATGCATTAATTCATGTTTACTTCTATCCATTCGTGTCTCGTAGGCATAAACTGCTCTTGTCCTATTCAACTCTTTTAAAAAAGGCCAGACAGACTTGAAGAGTCGAATTTTGTCAATAAAAGGCAAAATAGAATTTTTCTAAAAATATAAGAGTGAAAAATGAACACAAAAATTCTCTTATGATCCCACAAGGCAGGTTAGTTATACCCTTCATGACTTGTTTAAGAAATGCCAATTTATGGAGGGTTAGAGTTTCCACAAGAGGGACTATAAAAAATTTGGATAATTTGAAGTTATGATGGTATGGTTGGTCGGTGATCTAAAAACAAAAAATAAATAAAGTTGTATTTAGGAACAATGGATTCAATAAAAAATAGGGTGGTATTTTATATTTTTGAATATGAGTTTGGTATCAAATTTAGTAATTAGATCCCAATTTAAAAAGTTGTACGGTATTTGATAATATATTTATAAAAAAATTGCTATTTAAATCTCAACTATTATTAATTATTTTATCAACACGAATCAATGCTATAAATTTTGCATATTTACCATTTTGCAATATTATATACTTCTTTAAGTAGTTGACTTATATAATTTACAATGTATTATGTAATACAGATTTTAACTTAATAAAACTGAAATGAAGTTATTATTTAAAATACAATATTTATTAACGTTTTTATTTTTTATTTTTGTATTTTAAAATTTTAAATTCAAATTTTAGATATAATAAAAATAATTTTGAACCTGTTTTCCTAACACATGTTATAGGTCAATTGAACTATGCTTTCTTTGACAATTATAAATATTTTATAGTTTACAAATAGAAAAATTATTTTAAATGACAAAACTGTGGAAAATATTTACAAATAATAACAAAATATCATAGTCTATCTGCAATAGACTGTTATGTCAATCATAGATAAACAATAAAATTTTGTTATATTTATAAATATTTAAATTCATTTTCTTATATTTAAAAATAGCTCTTAGAAATATATATTATTAAATAAATTTTAAATAATTGATTAAATTGAAATTCAATTTTTAAACCTATTACCAACTACATATTAAAAATAACGAAAACATGAAATAAAACTTGTCATAAAATCATTTCCCTAGTTTTCATATTCCTTTCCATTTTTTATGTGAAAATAAAATCTACCTAATATGTATTTGCTAAATCGATTTGACTTAGTGAATAAAAAATATAAAATAAAATTTATATGGCATACCAAACTACTCTTTTTAAGTCCCTCTCCTTCTCTAAATAAAGTATCTCTTTCAAAAAAAAAAAATATATATATATATATGATTTCTGTATTGAATGTTTGGGTGTTACTTTCACATATCTTTTAGGTCTATGTAATTGTTCGATAAAAAATTGTTATATGACAAATAATTTTTTAATAATTTATATAATTTATTTATTTACAAAGAAAAGAAAACATGAATTAGGTGAAGCTAGATTGCACCTAATCATTACTCTTAATAAAATCGAGCACAAACAAACATCCAAATGATAAACATTGTTGAGGCATCTAGTTGTTATATATTCAGAAATTTCTTTTAATAACTATTTTCCTTTAGTTTTTATTTATTATTATTATTATTTTGATAAAAAAATCTTTTTTTTATTTGTTTTCATTTGGTAAAACAATTAAAATGAAAATTTGAATTTCTAATGTTTGGATCAAAAGTGTATGCCTCATACCAATTGACCTATTCTTATATTATTTTTTATTAATGAAGTAACTTATGCACTTAAAAAAAATTATTTGTTTTTTTCTTTATATTTGTGATTGCATGTTATTAAGAAATTATGCTTGCCAGTTTCCTTCCAAAAAAAAAAAAAAAATCATGCTTGTTCATTGGCATCTTATTTCATTTATGATCTATTTTTAAATTTTATTAGACCGTTCATGTCAATAACTTTTTTTTTAGAAACAGACCTAACCTAGATTAACATATCGATTAAGTGTTATTGTCAAAATAAACGTAGTTCAACCAGTATAAAAGTTTCTACTATTAATTTGAATTTTAGAATTTAGATTCTCCTGCAGATAAAAAAAGATTTAAATATTTAAGAGGTTAACAAATATACTAAAAAATGATAACTTTTTTTCTTCCAAAATTTCCTTATCTAAAAAGATTTAGAGATATATATATTTTTTATACTTTATTTATATCATTCACTGATCATTTTGAGCCATAAATATGATATTATTACAAAAATGTAATGATGTTGAATGTCTCGAAGATTGTAATTTAATAATGAATTTCTCCAAACATATATCATTGCTTCATGGAAACATAATCGGGTACGGACCCCACAACAATGGATGAAGGCAATATCCTCTAATTTATGTCGGATCATAAATATAGATGTAAATATTTAAATTTAGATAGTTTCGTTTTAATTAACAGAAAAAAAAAACTCTTTTAAGAATATATTTTAAAATAAACGTCAAAATTCAAAGTTATATCTAGAAATTCGAAAGTGAACTTCATTACTTTGAAGTTGGAAGTTGACCAATCTCCTATCCCCTAAATTTTTATAGTAAAAAAATTAACTCTCAAAATGGCATGTAAATCACATTATAATTTACTATTTATAAAAATAAAATAAAATAAAATAAATCATGTGCAACTTATACTTTGATAAACTGAAGAGAAGAATATACTTTTCGTTCCTAACGTTGGGTTCAGTTTTTATTTGATCTCTAAGGATTAAAAATGTTACACTTTTATACTTAAGTTTTGAGTTTTATTTCAATTTGGTTCCTCGGTTTCAAAATGTTACAATTTAACTTTTGAATTTTAAATTTTGTTTCAATTTGATGCTTATGTTTTAAATTATACAATTTTTATTTTTATTTTTTCCTTAATACTCAATTTTAGTTTTTAGTGTTAATGACTAATAATTAATTTAAAATAATTAAAAAAATTATAATTAATTAAGTTTCACTATTTTTCTATCATTATTAAAATTTCACTTCATAATTATTTAAATTAATTAATAGACTTTAGCACCAAAATTGAATGTGAATATTTAGTGAACAAGCAAGGTTAAAAGTATAAATTTTGAAACTAAGTACCAAATTGAAGCAAAAGTCAAAACTTAAGGACTAAATGTTTAATATTTTGAAAACTAGGGACTAAATTGAAATCAAACTAAAAACTTAAGAACTAAAAGCGTAATATTTTGAAAAATAATGACCAAATAGAACTAAACCTAAAACGTAGACAATTTTTTTTTTCTTAATATAACATATGGTATAAGACAAATATTGAAAAAAAAAAAAAACTCATTAATAATGAAAAGTGAGCATAACTCAACTGATTATATATTATTATTGACCAAAAGGTACCGCTTTACCAGTCCTACGTCCTAGGGATGAAGGACTGGGAGGTATATTTTGCTGTAGTTTGAATATTTCACTCCTATTATACTGAAAAAAAATAATGATAAATTAAAATTTTAAAAATAAAAATATGAGAATATCTATGCAAAAATTTGCTTTTTTTTTTTCTTTTTTAATAGGTGGAGTGGAAAAATCCAACCTTTAAAAAATAGTGGCATTTTAAAACAGGGAAGTTAAAATAATTACAAATATAGCAAAATTTTATTTTTATCTGTAATAGATTGCGATAAACCCAAATAGACATTTATCACTTTACAAGATAGACACGGATAGATCTATCTGTGTAAAAAAATATTGAATAGGAGGTTATATCTCTTGGACAAAAATTTAAAATTAAAAAATTTATAAAATAGTGGTTAAACTTAAAAGATTTTTTTTTGGACTAAATTAGTTTAACAAAAAAAATAAAAAATAAAAAGTTATAACATTTAATCAATAATATGTTATTGATCAACTATGTCAAGCTCGAGTGAATTTCAAATAGTAAAATGCGCTGATTACATTTTTATAATATTTATTTATATTTTGTTATATAGCTTTATATTATTTTTAAAAAATAATTAAAAGTATTTTTAAAGTAATGTATTTAATCTTTTCATTGATGATTATTATGAAAACCACTTAATTTGTGTTTCTTCACATCTTAAAACATATTCTTAAAACTGTGCCATAAAGTAATCATACTTTTGATACTCAAGGCACAATGAAAATGCTATATTTTATTAGGTTTATTAGGTCATTTGAAAGTGACATATTTATATTTTGAATCTTCTTAGAATATCATATTTTGAATTTAAACATCAATAAAAAAAAAAGGTAATTACAAAATTATTTTCATTGTTTCTATTATTCGGAGAAAAAGCACCTAAATAATCTTATTATATAATCATGGTATTTGAATTAGAGAATTTTTGGAGAATTGAAAAAGAGGGTAAAATACATTTACTTGGTCTTGAAGATTGTTTTTCTATTTAGTTTTTAATAATGTCCCCAAGCATATCAATTATTCAAGAAAATAAC
This sequence comes from Citrullus colocynthis, assembly GCA_031780015.1. Lineage (NCBI taxonomy): Eukaryota > Viridiplantae > Streptophyta > Magnoliopsida > Cucurbitales > Cucurbitaceae > Citrullus > Citrullus colocynthis. The sequence goes on from QLSR01000081.1 coordinate 1,451,434, forward strand.
CGAAATTTTAACGTTAAGAAAAAATATAATTCTTAAAGAAGTAATAACTTCTATATGTTTCTCATTTTCTAAACATGTGTTGTTTTATAATTGTTTTTTTTTCTTTTATTATTATTATTTCTCATTTTTGAGACAAATGTTCTTCGATTATATATAAAACTTGAAAACAAAAATTTCTAAGACCATATTTGATGATGTTTTTTTACAAAAATAGAAACAATCACAAAATTCTAAAACAAAAATAAAAACTTGTACAGGCAATTATAAAACAAACATCACACCAAATCACCATTCATTTTTCTCAAATATTTTTTAAAAGAGAAATAAAAGTATGGTTATTATTTTTTACATGTAAAATAAATAAAATATGTAAATTTAAAATAAGATCATAAGTTTCAATCCTTTAATTTAGGTAAAAATGCCTATTTGGTCCCTAGGTTTTGGGTCTAGTTTCTATTTGGTTCTTAGATTTCACAATGTCATACATTTAGTCCTTCAGTTTTGATTTTGGTTTCAATTTAAATTTGAGATTTGAGTTTTGTTTCAATTTAGTCCCTAAATTTCAAGATTTTACATTTTTAACCTCATTTTTTCGTTAAAAGTTCAATTTCAGTCATTGACGTCAATGTCTATAAATTGATTTTAAATAATTATGAAGTGAAAATTTTAAACTTTATTTGAAGAATGATGAAAAATAGTGAAACTTAATTAATTATAATTACGTTAATTATTTAAATTTTCTTAACATTGTAAGCCCCTACTTGGCATTGGGAGATGGCAAGTTAAGAAGAGACCATGAGACGGGTCTTGAATAGAGGGAGTTGGCAGCAAAAGTGGCTAAGTGTTGGTCACGCGTTGGTGGAACTATGCGTTGAGGTGTGTCTGAGGCTTAACAAGACCATTGGTAGCTACGCGTAGAAGAAAGGAGCTCAACATGGATGCAGATGCGAAGGCTACTATGCGTCAAAGGCCACTAGGCGTTGAACGCGACTATGTGTTGAAGGTTCGTGCATAAAAGAGTGGCCGAGAGGACCATGCGTTAGCCGGCTATCCGGCGATGGGGCGTTGGGCAATTTTAACACAGTAAGTTGAGACTGTGTTGCTGAACCCATGCGCGGAAGGTTGCGTTGGCCAACCTAAGTAGGAAGGCGATGATGGTGTTGGTGAGTCGGTGGTCTATATTTATATGTAAGTAAGTACATCGAATAAATACACACTTTAGACATATTTCAAACTCAGATTGATCCCATTTTGCAGACGAACAACGAGGAGAAGTGGAAGAAGGTGGTTATATCGAATTTAAGTAGAATTCAAATCATTTTCATGGAGAAATTGAAGCTAGAACTAGGAGCTTGATTGTTGATGATAAATCTGGACATCATTCGATATTTGAAGAAGAGTGAGCTAAGGAAGTTGAAGCTAGGGTTGAAAGTTTAAGGTTGGTAAGTTAACCTAATTCTTAGCAACTTCCATGAAGAATGTTTAAGCTGAATTTGAACGGAAAATTTGTTAAATTCTAGGAGGAAGTAATCAAAGTTGAACTGTTAGATGATTCAAAGCAGCTGGAGATATTTGAGGATAGCTCTCAAACGAAGAAGAGTTATGATTTGAAATTTTAAGGTAAGTTAGAAAGCTCACTTCTTTAAGTTTGTAGATGGGAGGAAGTTCTGAATTTGGCTGGAATTTAATATTTAGCAGGTTAAAGAACAAATAAGAAGGGAAGAAGAAAACAGTGGCCGTCTGGGGTCGTTAAGGCGTAGTATCGCTAAAGAGCAGGAGAGTGAGCAGCGAAACCAGTGTCGCTAGTAACGCAAAGGGGCTCTGCGTCTCACAACTCTCGCTGAAGTATCGCTGGGTGTCGCTCTTTAAGGTGATCTCGCTAGTCTCGCTAAGCCTAGTCTCGTTAGTACCGCATAGTTATAAGCAGGTCTCATTATTAGTATCGTTGATACTTGTGGATATCGTTCATTATGAAAGTTGCTAACAAGAGAGGGATTGATGATGAAATACATGTTGAGATGTTTAAGCACATGTAGTAAATATAAAGAGGAATATTAGTAATATCTAACACGAAAAAGGTGTGTTTATAGGCCAAGAGGAGTTAGAGGAAGCGTATAACCCGCTCGGAGCTTGGAATAAGTTGTGAGTGACATTATAGTTTGTGATAAGCCAGTTTGATTATTATTTTCTATGTGCTTAGTAATATCTATGAGACATGACTGAAGTATACTCTTATGCATGAAACAAACACATATCTTATATGTAATTTAGAGCATGAATATGTATTGGTTAATGCTCCTAAGTTAGTTGTTAGCTGAATGTTCTGGAAACTCTGAGGTATCATGATTTATATAATTTATGATTAATGTGACGCGCATATCGGTACCTTAGAAAGTTTAAAATGGGACTCAATGCTGAAGAACATGAGAAAGCATATAGGCAGCCCTAGTATTTCAATATAGCTCTCACCAAAGGACATAGAGAAGGTGATTGAGTATGAAGTGGGACCCTAATACCCAAGGACATGAGAAGGTATACGGGCAGCCTGAGATCAGTCAGACATATAAGCAAATTAAAAGACACATGACGCTGATGTGTTGAGGTTACTCCACACAGCCAAGGTTTATTGACGTTCCGTGCGTTGAGTTCGCTCCGCCTCAACTAAGGTTTAAAGAAAGAAACTTAGTTGTGTGATTATAATAATTGCAAGTTTACAGTGCATGACTAAGCAGATTATATTTGTGATTATAGCTAAGCCTTATTGAAATATATTTTAGATAGTCACTCACTGAGCATTGTAGCTCATAAAATTCTTGTTTCTTTGATGTTTCCTTTCCAGGTAGTGAGCGTTCGGGGTGCTTAGCCTACCATCAAGACTCGTCTGAGCCTATTTAGGATTTTGTACTTGGGAACTTGTAAATCTCATCCTTATGTAGATGATGTGTTTATTTTGAGTGGCATAGTGAGAATCATCAGGCATACTTGAAATTCTTACACATGGTCTCTAAAATATTTCTCATGATGCTATATTATCAGTAGATCTTTGCATAACTATTGTAAAGCTAAGTCAATTTTCTGCAGGTTATGATTTATAAATGTGTTAATAACAGTTAAGAGTAGGAGGAAGAATAGTTTTAACACTCACTCCTAGGTATAAATATAGATGTATATATATATATATATATATCTAGGATAGGGATGTTACAAACATACATTAAGACAAAAGATGAAAAATGAGTATTTAGTGAAAAATCAAGGTGAAAATTGTAAATCTTGAAATCTAAGGACTAAATTGAAACAAAACTCAAATGTCAAAGATAAAATTATAACTGTAACAATCCCAAATCTATTACATAAATTTAAGTTATCATGTATGAAAAGGAAAATATGATTATTTATTCATGCATTTATTTAAGCTAAGATGGAAATTTCAAAATTTGAGTTTAAGGAAATTTTTGGGATTTAGAAAATGATGATTTTATCTTGGGGCAAGTAAATTAAGGTGATTAATTTTTGGTAAGATTGGATAATTGAAATAAATCTTAGTTGTAGAAGATTTTATTGGATTTTATTTGATTTTATTTTATTTGGTTGGAAAAGAAAAGGGGAAAAGTGGAAGGATTTGGGAGTTAGGGTTTTGTTTTATTTAAACCCTCGGTTTGCGTGCCATTTAAAACAAAAAAAAAAAAAGGAAAAGGAATTTCCTTTCTCTCTCTCTCTTTCTCGCGCCGCACGTCCCCCCCCCTCGTCTTCTTCTTTTTTTTTCTTCTTCTTCTTCTTCTTCTTCTCCTCGCCACAGCGCCGCCGCCCTGCCAGCCCTCTTTTCTTCCTTTCTCTTCCTCTCCGCGGTTTTCTCTCTCCCTCGCGTCGACTGGACCGCCGCCGCCGCCGGGCTCTCCGTCGGCAGCTTTCTCTCCCCCTCGCGTCGGCTGAACCGCTGCCGCCGCTGCCGCCGCTAGTTCTCTCTCTCTCGCGCCGCTGGTCCTCCTCCGCAGCCGTTTCAGTCAAACGCTCGCCTGACTGCTCGTCACCGAACCGGTAACGTTTGGGTGAGTAACTTGGACCCAGGGTTAATTTTGTGGCATAATTTGGTAAACTTTTGGTGATACGGACTTATGTGGTTAAAATTCTTTTAGGTGACCGGAAGTGGCGTTGGGTAAAAAGGATTGGTGGCAACGGCGAGTTAAGCCACGCTTGGGTAAGGACAGTTTTAAATTTATTTGGAATTAAATGGTGGTGGGACTGGACTTATGGACTGACTTAAGTTAGGAAATTTTTTTTTATTTGCAATTGTCCAGGAATTTTACAAGTTCTGCCATGTGGTTACCTTATTTGGATCAATCCTCAAGTAAGTGGACTTACTACCTGAACCGCCTTCCCGCCATATGTTTAGTTGCCATGATGAGTAGGATTTCTAAGCCCCATGTGTATAGCATGCTTGTATGAGTAGAAATTTCTAAGCCCCATGTGACATAGTATGCTTGTATGAAATTCCCATGCTTAATGGATGTATGTGAATGATGATGCATATGCTTATAATATGAGATGTTTTAAATAGTACTGTTAATGCATGAATTTATGGAGTGAAAGGAGTGAGATTTTAATTGACCCATAAGGTGGGTAGTGGTAGCTCCCCTACGTCGGTTGGATGTTCACCAGATATTGTGGTCCTTCGGGGTCACCAGAGGGTGTGTTCCTTCGGGTTCACCAGAGGTTTGTGGTCTTTCGGGATCACCAGAGGTTTGTGTTCCTTCGGGATCACCAGAGGTTGAGTTCCTTCGGGGCTCCAGAGGTTAGTGGACATCCAAAACCAACTGTAGGGCGAGTATAACCAGTTCCCTATAAAAGTATGTTAGATGCGCATGTCTTATTGTTGTTGCACTTAAAGGACTTGAGTGCTTAGCTCGGCTCCGGTAGTGGGGTCACTTACTGAGTAATAAAATTACTCATTCTTTCATCTTATTTTTTTTTCAGGTAAGGGAAAGAACGTGCTGGCGAATGACAAGAGGGTTCCTTGATGACATCACGGGACCCGGTGTAGCTTCCGCATAGCAATGCATGTTTTTTTTTATAAGTTTTGTTCAGTTGTCAAATTTTGTTTTGAGGCTTGTCCTTTTGTTTTGTATTTGGATTCCTGTCCGTGAAATATTACTGATTTTATCAGGGGTACCCCGATCCAAAATTCTTTTTATATGGTTATTCATTGTTTTCTTTGGTTAAATAAACAGAAATTTCCATGAGTAGCATTGTTTCTTTCTTACTACTCAGCATCGTGTCTTTTCTTGAAATTTGCATGCATTGAGTAATGGTCTGATTAGGATGTATTAGTCGGGTCGTTACAATAACATTTTGAAACCTAAGTACTAAATTGAACCAAACTCAAAACTTAAGGACTAAATGTGTAACATTTTACAACCTAGGGACCAAATAGAAATTAGACCAAAATCTAGGGACTAAAAATGTATTTTTCATTTTAGTTTAAAAATTATTATTTTATACAAAAACAAACTTATTGATTAAAAAGTTGTAAGAGCAAGAAAAGAATAGTACTAAGGCTCATTTGATATCGTTTTTTTTTTCCTATTTCTTGTTTATTTTTTAAAAAGTTGACTTGTTTGATAATTATTTCTATTTCTTATNTGTAAATTTAAATATTTTTTGAATTTAAATCTTGCAATATGCATGTTTTATATACAATTTTTTTAATTTTTTAATTTTTAATACATTTGAAACCAATTAGAATTTTACAATATATAAATTTTGTTAACTAAAAAAAACATTCATTTAGTTTCATTTTAATATTTTTCAATCATAACACTTACATAATAATATAATTGAGTTAGATTTGAGCCGACATCATTTAAGACGAGATTCGAGTAGACAATATTTGAAAGATAGAAATAACTGTTTTTATCATTGTTAATTTTGTATCGAAAATTATATGTATTTGATTATGTAAATTTTTATAACTTTTTTTATATTTTAATGCATCATAAGTTTTTTTTCTGTTTTTTTTTTTTCAAAACGAAACGAGTAATATAAACAGATATTAAACATATTTATGTTTCTTGTTTTTAAAAAACAGGAAACAAAAAACAAAAATGTCATCAAACAAAGCTTAAGATTTTAATAATAAAATCAAGCATATTTGTCAATTACATTTTTTTAGTTTTAACAAAAAAAAAATGATAATGATAGTGTATGAGAATGCTATATATATATATTTGTATTTGTAATTTCAGTTATTACAATGGTGAAAAATCGAATCATCCACTTTTACATGATAATTGATGCATGATCTACTAAATTATGATGGAATTGATTATATGACCTGCAAAATTAGGAAAATAAATATATACCAACACAATGACATGACTCTCATATCAAATAGTAGTACAATTGTACAAAGTTATATATAAAAAAAATGTAATAAATATAGTTATTCATGTTATAAATTCGTTCTGTATACTTTTATCAATTTAAAATATGTATTATATAATATATTATAAATTTGACGACGTATATTAAAAAGTAATAATTATACAAATCTTTTAACATAAAAGATATTTCATAAATTAATGGATAATAATTTACATTTAACTTAATATTTCAGTTTTCTTAAAAAAAATATTTTCAAACATATTTAATTTTATGATTTATAAATATATCATTAAATATATTTTAAAAAATTGTTTTAATTAAAATAAATTAATTTTATGATTAATAAATATATTATAAACACATTTTAAAAAATTGTTTAGATTAGAATAAATGTATGAATTTACTACTAAGTAAACCATAAACACATATTTGAAACGGGTTGCTATAATAGAAAACCGACTCCAGGGAGCTTGAGGCGACAGTTTTCATGGGGTATCGCGACGATTGAGGTTGAAATTCATTCCATTTATACAGAAACCGACTCTTTGATTTTCTACACCTTGTGAATGAAATTCAAGCGTTTTTCAAATATTTTTATTTTGCTCAAAAATCTAATTATTAATATTTTTTAGTAGAACAAACATAGATTAGAGATTCAAGCCTCGGGCTTTGACAATTAAGCCCCATCTACCAAATTACAATAAAATTGGTGGGAGGAAAAAAAACTTTAGAATTTTTTTTTTTTTTTTAACAAAGTAGGAGAATTTTTAGAGAGAGGGAGTTTCAAAGGAACCATAGAGATTATTCTTGTACAGACTGTGTTTCGGAGAGATTTTAAATTAAATATTTAATAATATCTCGTATTAATAAACATCTACTCAAATAATATCTAATGGTTTAAAATATTTAAATTTTATTTAAATATTTATTTTTTTAAGAATCTTTAATTTAAATCTCATCTAAAACAAATAATTGATTATTTAATTCTAATTCAAATTAATTAATTACTTCTCCCTCCAATTATTTAATTCAAATCTTATTTAAATTAAATAACATAATTATATGGATCTCATCCAATTAATTAATTATTTGTTTAAATCATTTTCAAATAAAATAATTCTTCATATTATAAAGTTGTAATTTGAATCCTATTCAAATAAACTTTATGATAAATCATGTAATTAATTGTATCGAATACAATGAATATTTTACTTCATAAATTTGAACATTTCAAAAAAAAAATTTCAATCATAATTGATCCTTGTTGGTCCTTGATGAGCTAGCAAAGGAACCTTATGGACCTACAGATTATAACCTTCAATGATCCAAGATTAATTAATTAAACTCTTTAATTAAATTAATTTTCATTCATTAACTACAGGACAAACCACTATAGACCCATAGTTGAACTCTTATGAATTGTAGGACAAGTTGTGTCCATGGATATAATCAATATAAGCAAGTCGATATTTCACGAGTTGTTCATAATTACAGCTAGGTCAAATGTTCATTTTACCCCTATAATTAACTATTTTTCTTAAGTATCATTGATTCCTCTAATGAACCATTTGTTTATGGTCTAACCATAAACTAAGTCCCTCTCGTACCAGTGAGAGGGTGGGGCCCCTTGTCCAAGACCCGAAATCAGCACTTAAGGGAATTACTCATCTACTTACCCTATATGGGAATGAGTAAATTCTAGCTTGTGAAGTTATGTTCCCAGCTCCCTATTTAGTTAAGTTCCCAAAATGATAGACTTACTGAGTTGGCAACTCGGGCCACACTCACCCATGCAAATCAAAGGACCAACCTCACAAGGAGGGGCAGTGTGTGCGATGCAGCAACTGGGCATGTAGGCAGCGTGCTTTGCGAGGTTTGCCGTTCATTTTAGGTTATTTTCGGCTGGGTGAGTGTGCTGCAGAGTTGTTGGACATGCCTAAGGGTAGCTTTCTATTTTTGGACATTTTGGCTAATTTTTGCTTGTTGGTAGGCCTTATTGAGCTAAAATGACTTGAGATATATTATGAAGGGAATATTGACAAAGGAATTATTTATTCCAGGCCGAGAAGAGCTCAAGGAAGCGTATAACCCATTAAGAGCTCAGGACAAGTTGTAAGTGACATAAACTCGTTTTAAATGATTTGTATTCACAATACTTATAAATGTTTGTTTTATCATGAAAATATGAGATTTTTGGCATGAGTTGAATTTGATAAGCATGTATTTCTTCAATGTGATTTTATATAGTTTTGAGCATGATGCTCTGGAATGCCGGAATTTGTGAAAAAGCATGTTGTTTGAAAATATCTGGAAATTCTGAGAAATTGTTTAAACTCGTGTTTGTGAATGATTTAGCATGCTTTTATTTAAAAATTGTCCCCAATGCCGAAGTAATGGGAGAAGACATTTGAGCAGCTTGAATATGATCTCCGCTGCCGAAGAACTGGGAGAAGGCATCTAGGCAACTTGAATTGGTCCCCAATGCCGATGGACTTGGTTAAGGCATCTAAACAGCTTGAATATGGTCTCCAATGCCGAAGTACTAGGAGAAGCCATTTGGACAACCTATATATGGTCCCCAATATCGAAGAACTAGGAGAAGGCATCTGGGCAACCTAAATTGGTCCCCAGTGCCGATGAACTTGGTGAAGGTATACAGGCAGCCTAAATATTGTCCCCAATGTCGAAGAACTAGGAGAAAGAATCTGAACAACCTGAATTGGTTCCCAATGCTGATGGACTTGGTGAAGACATATGGTCAACATGAATTATAATTTCTCTGTGCACATAGAGGGAGATTTGACGCTGTGGTATTGAAATTATTCGACATTGGCTATGATGCGGTTGCTTTAGACGTTGAGGAGCGTAGAGATGACTCCGCCTCAATTAAGGAAAATCTTTTAAGCATATACAAATGTTTTTAAGCCTTCAACGCTTTACTATTTCAATGACGAGCATGAATTTATTGAGCTTTTAAGCCAAACTTAGTTTTCAAAACTTGTTACTCACTGAGCTATTTAGCTCATGCTTTCAAATGTTTTCTAATTTTTAGGTAGCGAGCGGAATTGGGGTGCTTAGCCTACTTGTCGAACTCGTATGGATTTTTTGTTTAGTTTTGAGATTTGTAAATATTTTATACTTAGGCCTAGCATCGTACATATTGGGATCTAAGAGAGTGGTGTTGTGTATAAAACTCTATAGTTAATTTTATAAAGGTTTATTTTGAGATTATCATTTGTGGCTTGGATGTGAGTTATACTTTTATGCTTAGTTGAGTTGTGCTTGGAAAGTTAAGTGATAGTAGATGTCGTAAGGAGTTGACTTTTGCTATCTTCACACCTCTTTCGTGTTATGAGTGTAACTCGGGAAGGGGTGTGTCGAGTCACACATAATCATCCTATGAAATATTAATCTCATAAAGTAACGAATTTACAAAGAGATATTAAATAGTTTACGGTCTGGTCTTATACATACTCTTTGTATAGGATACTCCCACTCACATGTCTCCACATGAACAGTTTAGATCAAGCAATTTGTAACTAATACAAAGTGGGTCGTATCCATAGTGTCACCAAGATAAGGCACCCAACCTTATCCATACTATAGACCTTTAAGTTATTTCTTGAACATGATTCACCCATATGTCAACTACATACATATTCAAGACTTCATGCAATAACCTTAGATTTTTCCATTAATGGATAAATTAATATTGCATAATTAATAATTAAATTAATTAACTAATCAATTACGAGGTTTTAGGATACAAATCCCAACAGTCACGTTTATTGTTACTGCATTACTGTTACTTTTACTTTGGAGGGTCAAACCATAACAATAGTAAAGGTGTCAAAATTCGTACTTTTTCCTTTGAAACAATAACAATAATGGTAATTGTAATCGTAAAAATACAACATAATTTTCAGATACAATTCGATTGAGCATCCTCCACTCGTCAATCCGTTTGCGTTTTTTCCATGTGCCAATACGAATACACAACACAAGTAAACAACACCAAAGATAATCAAATAAGCCTACATTTCACATTATCATTATTTATTACATTTTCACTAGAGTAAATGTGACATGTATTCAAATTGTAAGGATCCAAGTGTTAATTTTAAAAATCTATCAACAAATATTAGGAAGAAAATTTACATTATTTGAGGGGGCCTAGGCAGTCATAACCCAATGCATGTGTATGACTGTTGAAAAGGGTTGAATGCCTTTTGGCTATCAATCACATTCATAGTTGCATATATGTATAATCAATTGAAGTATGTGTTGTTTTTGTCAGAAAAAAAAATAATAAGAGAAATCTTTTGTATTACTAATTTATGTCCTATTTTCTCATTAAAAAAAAAAAAAAAAAAACCTTCATACACAGAGATAGAAACACAAAGACAAGACAGATTTTGATATTTATTAGGTTTAGCTTCTTCCAACTAGATCATGTCTGTTAATTGGTTGCAATCATCAGATTTTCTTGACTTTTGACTAAGATTGATTCTCTTAGGTCTCCCCAATTATCATTATTTGTTCCTCTCTCTTTCTCTCCATTATATTGTTGTTTGTTCCTCTATCTCCTTATTTCTCTCTCCATCATCATTATTTGTTCCTCTTTCTCTTTGTGATGCCAAAATTAGGGTGAATTGGTAATTAGGATGGAATGTTAATGGAAATGGAAAAGACAATTCTATAAATGGGAAATGAATGAGAATCCCATCAAAGAAACTTTATTAAAAAAAAAAAAAAAATTAAGAATGAGAAATATATATATTTATAAATTTTGGTGGATGAAAATGTAGTCAAAATAAGCAAAATTTCCATTTCTAATGGTGCAACAAATTTGTTGGAGTCAATTCAAATCCTTTCCTAGCTTCCATTTCAACCTCAAAATATACATCAATATCAAGAAATATATGTTAGTGTGCCAAATCAAATTTTGTTTATATCACAATACTTATTTCAAGGGCTCAAAAATTAATCTTTTTTTTAAAAAAAAAATCAAATTAATTCTAAAAGTTAACTAAATACTTTGACTAATATAGTTTTCATCTTTTCAACAAGTTGTGACTAGATATTTTTACGATTGGACATCAATATTTTCATGAATATGGTTTCCTAATTTCCTTTGTCAATACCAAAAGAATTACTTTCATACACACAAAATTAATCTTATCTATGACAATCACAATTATATTTATTTTTTGAGGAAAAAAAAAAAGGAAAGAATGACGAAAATCTTTCTTCTTTCTTCTTCTTTCTTCTTCTCTCTCTGAGAAAAAAATGATGAAAACTTAAGTAATTGGATGTACTTATTTTACAAGTTGTAGTTTGAAAAAAAAAAACATGCATATTTAAGTGATGTAGGTTGTGGATCAATTTCCTTCCTTATGTAATTTTAGGGTTTAACTTTGTTGAAATAGGAAGGTAAAGTTAACAACCCTACACTCAACTGAAACGAAAATAAAACAAAATTCTTAAAATATATAAACTAGATTCAAAATCAATATCATGCATGAATTAAGGCATAATATTTAGGTCTATTTTGGAATTACGCTTATCTTTGTATAGTTCACTCTAATCACAATCGAAAATTTATAAATACAAATATATATTGTTTTCTTTTTACCAAAATGCGTGAGTTAATGCATAATGCACCTAAATATTTTTCTACCCACAAAACCCAAGACCCTGGATTATTCCAACTTAGACTCTATTGCTCTCTATCCCTAGAATTTTAGGGGAAATGGAATGGTTGGCCAATTTTGACCTTTGGTTTCAAAATGATTGCCCTAAAGGTGAGACACATATGCATGTAGACACTAGTGAGATTGACCAAATATATTTCAACCAAATTGCAATCTCTCTCCAACACAAAAAATTTATACAGTCAATGTTGCCTTTTGCCCCAAAATCATGCAACATTTGACACACACCCATGCATCCCTTCCTTTTAACTTAAGAATAATTAGGTACAGCCTAAATGTATATATTCTCATACTCACCTTCTTCTATTAAAAGAAGTTTTAAAAAATAATTTTGAAAAATAATTGTACCACGTGACAAAAATTTATTGAGTGTTAATCTACGGCACAAGAGAGGGATGTGCCCAAATTTTTTCTTTTTTCTTTTTTCCAACTAGTTAATCTTATTTCAATATTTATTTTTCTTTTTGTAAAAAAAATTGAGGATATAAATGTCATTCCAAAATGTTTTTTTAATCAAATTATTTACATTAAAGTAAAACCATATAATTCAATCTAATTAATGATGTAAAACATATAATGTAAAAGATTTAAATTCAATTTTAGTTTCTACACCTTCCAAAAATTTCTAATTCAATCATAAAATATAAGATCTTATATATCTTTCTTTTTTCTTTTTTTCATCATTTAACATAGAATATGTATTTAACACATATATTTGACATCAACATGTATGGAAGCCATAGAGGCTGATGAAGAAAAGTATTGTGTGGAGCAAAATATTGATGGTAGATTCACTGCATGGACTAGTATTTTTTTTTTTTTTTTTTTTTTTTTAAAGTTTGGAAGCTAAAATGAGATCTAAAATAATTATTAATGGGAAAACTGTAAAAAGCAGAATATTGTATAGTTTTGATGAGAAGTATATTTAGGTTGAACTTTGAATTAGATATGGAAAATGGAATTTCCAAAAGCATTAGCGAGGTTGATACCACTTGAAAGTAGGATCCAAGAAATAACACATCCACTTTCTAATATATATGTATATATGTGTGTGTATATATATTCTTCCCTTTGACCTTCCACTAATAGAGCTTAAATTTAGCATATCACAATGCCATACAATTTGCACTAATTTGAGTGGAAACTACATAACTCTCTCTCTCTCAACCATGTACTTAGCAATTCCATTTCTCTTACCTTTTTCACATTACTCACTAATTTCTTCAGCTTGACTTCACATTATATTGTATATGTTTGATAGTTGGGAAGAGGCTTAGACTTCCACTAGGGTTCTAGAAAAAGATTGGTTGGTGGAGATATAAAAAATGTGCCATCAACTGCCCCAAAGGTCAATAAACCAACTCATGATTAGTTCATATCTTGTTTTATAACAATTTTATTTTTAGTTTTGTATTTTAAAAACTTTATGTTTGTTTTCTTCTAATATTCCTACTATACTGTACATTTCACCTCTGTAAAACAGTGACTTATTTTCAAAAAAAAAGTGAAAAACTTAATGTTTTCAATTATAGAAACAAAATTTTATTTCTTTTATTTGAGTTCAATAATATGTGTGGTTGTGATTTGAATATTGTTAAAGGCATAAATAGGATAATTGCGTTGAATAACACTTTTAAGGATAATAATTAAGTGTATATTAACAATTTAAAAAAAGAAATAGAAATATGGAGTAATGCTCAAATTCCATTGCATCCAAATCAATCGACGATCTAAGTCGTTGTTCAGTAAATTATTATACTTCTTGCATGCAGTATCCGAGTCTTGCCCCTTTAAGGAACATGGACCAAAATCTATCAATAATAGACCATATTTACTATTGATATGGTCTATCACTATAGATTTCGAAAGCGGAATCTAAATTTTGCTATATTTGCAAATTATTTTAGGGATATATATCTGCAAATATTTTGTACATTATTGCTACATTTACAATTGCGCCTATATCTTAACTAATTAAAATATGTTCAATAATATCCAACTTTTTTATTATTATTTATTAGATTGAAAAATCAATAATTAAGTGTAGCCTAGAGTGCACATCATCCTAGTACATCTCACATAATAAAAACAACAATTCAATGTTTTTCTTTAAAAAAAATGATCAATATCAAGTGTTGGTGGGCTGCATATAAAAGATGCATGCATCCAAAAAATTTTCTATATATGTTATATATGTTTTTAGATTGTTTCTTTTCTTTTAAAATATTTGAGATGTAATCTCGAAAGCTAGGTTACAAATTTTATATAAGTTGAGATGGAAATGTTTGAAATTATCTTTTCTTCATGTTTTCCTATTTGAATGTTCCACACACTGGTGATAAATGAGAAGTTTTTAAAATTTTACATACATAGGAGTGCTGTCCCCATTTGTTTTATTTCCTATATTTATAAATTCGAGTATTTATCCATGCAATTCTAAGAGTTGAGACGAAAAATCTTTTTCATTCTTTATGTGAAAAGATAGAAATGTATTTACTTTGGGGTGAATAAAAGCTCACACCAAAACTGGATTATCTTGATTCCAGAGGCTTCAGCCCCTCCCTCCCCCCAAATTCATCCAACTTTATTAATTATATAAAAAGCTTATAATAATAATAATAATAATAATAATAACAACAATTGCAACTATTATTGGTAACAAAGTTTTTGATATAGTGGGCGATGTTGAGAAATGTTAATAAATGAATGCTATGACTAAGCATGCAAAGATATCAATGGTTAATATTGCGATATGACTAATTAAGTTTATGCATTAGATGGAAAATTCAATGAACAATATGCACCTTCAAAGTCTTTTGCATTATCCTACGCTAGTGATTCGGGTTCTTCTCCAATTCGAACTTTGCTTTAGATCAGTACACTTAGGAGTATAAGAAATACAATTGATCCTCTATGATTAAATTATACTTGGGTAATTAGCCATACGATTTTTTTTGATGATCCTACAAGCAATCACCCTATGTTTAACGTCAATAAGTTCTATGTTTAGACTCTTCTGTTATATTGATTTTGTGCCCGTTATTTCTAGATAATAGTGGGGTTTTTTTTAATTAAATTGGAGCGATTTTTCATCCGTCCATCTTTTTCTAATTTTTTTTTTTACTTATTTAGGTGATTTTCAGTTAAAAATATTGGAAAAGAAGGTTGGAATAGAAATGAGTTTGGTATTACAAACACAAGCTTAGTTACAACCCACTATAAACTCATTTTGTTACATCCTCCCAATTAGACTCTAAATAGAATCAAGTGAAAATAGCTATAAATCACTACAAAGAGTCTTTGATTTGATTCACTTATGAAAGTCTAAAGTCTAAATTGTTACAGTTTTTAATTTGTGATTTTCAATTCCAAAGTTTAGGGATATAAATTTGATATTTCTTTTATAATAATTATGACTAAGATTACGGATTCTTTGACATAAAAACCAAAGGAAATCATCCATCCCCACAAAGACTTTTATACAAACCTTTATAAAGAGAGTCTAATTAAAACAAAATGGTGTGGTTTAAAGATCCAAGAAAATAACATGAATGTTGTTAATATGAAGACAAGGAGCCTATAACGTTGACAAGATGTGTCCATTATCCATTGTTAAATTAAAGGTTAAAGAGTGTTTATACTTTGAAAGAGGAAGAAAGAGTCTTTATATGGGACAGAGAAAGTGTGGACTTTACAAGAGATTTTGCCTCTCAACATGTGATCAAAAGCTTTTTAAGGGTATCTTTTTGGGAAAGGCTGCCCCCATTTACCTTGTTAAAGCATTTGTATTATGTATTGTGTTTTCATATCCTTTGCTTTTGCTTTCACATTTGAAATTGTAAGTGCATTGATTTTCATGTCACAGTAAAATTCAGTTGGGTTTGGCAGATTATTTAATATACTTCTTCCATTTTCTAAGTATAATATATAAGTGACTTTGATTGACTATTGATGGAACTTTTAATCCTTTATTATAATTAATACAAGTACTATTTCACCTTTCTTTTCAGCCAAACATATTGTAAAAAAAGTCCACTCAAGTCTTAAAATAAAGTAGTTCTTTAACTTAATAAAGGCCAACTCCCATTTTCAAATTTTCATTGGAATTGGGAATTTGTCAAACTTCAACTTTAATATTTGGCTTTTTAATTTCTTTAATTTATTTTTTTATGTTAATTATTTAGTTGATAATTGACATCTTTGATTTTCTAAATTTCTCTAAATTAGTTGGCATATGATAGAATTATGTTTCACTAACCTATTTACTCACATGATCAACCTGATTACTCAAATGATGTGGGACACATGGAGACAAATTAGACTAACCAAATATTACTTGCTTATAAAATTTATTTTCTCTCAAAGTACTATTAATTGAGTTTCGAATTTTATTAGTTTGTAAGTATTTAGGTTACTTTTATATATTTTTATGATCTCTCTTGCAAGTATTTCAAAGAAATTGAATACATGGATATGAAAGTAAACAATGTTGATAAAGATAAATAAAATATTCCTACTTTTATGTTCAAAGCAAGGCCAAAGTCTACGGGTGAGTCTAGTCTCTATAGAGTACCGAAAAGAGGCATAGGAGAGCGTGCATCCTAAAAGAGAAATATTAATGCCTCGAGGTTTGGATTGATCAATTGAGCTGGTGAATATATACCAATCAGAAAATAATCGAGCCATATCTGGATAGAAACCCGCAAACTCGAGTGCCATAAATGTCCTGACATTGTCATCATTACATGTAACCAGAGGCATGTGTCAAAGGACAGACTTAAGCCTCATTCGTCTACCCTAAAGGGGAGAGTAAGTAATCTCCAAAGAAAAGACCCGACCTTACTTCTTTTGTGCTTATAGCTGAACTAAACACTCACTATACTAACTTAAAGTATCAAAGTGTAGTAGGCTCAACAATCACTAGTGTGAGGATCTCTTACGTAGGTCAACTCGGAGTATCTCAAGATCAAGCCAGGAAGCAACGGAACAAAGGTCAAAGCCACTGAAGACTCGTAGCAAAGCCTAATGCAGACAAGATTTGAGCACCGAGCATCCATCATAAATATACATATTTATGTAAAGGGAGATTAATATGCAAAGTGATCCCTAATTTAAAATTCTAATTTAATTCCAATTTTGCCAAGCTAATTAAGATGCTCTATCACAAGAATATTTTTGCCCAATATTACCTTCCGAAGTCAACATATGTTGCATGATTCTCTCCTAAAACATCCTCAATATTACAACCTACCGAACTTTATGCATATATTTGGCTGTGAAATGCCCAAGAATATTTTCAACTAATTTACTCCCAACTTTTCTTGAAAAAGAAAAAAAAACTACCTCTTTAGTTCTAAGTTTGGAAGATTAGCCCATTTAGTTCTTGTCTTTTCAAAATATACCTTTTTAGTTGTGAATTTTTAAAAATGGGCATATTTGATCTCCAAGTTTCAAAATATACCTTTTTAGTCCCTCATTTTTTAATTAAGGTTTAAAAGCTCACTAAACTAAAAGTCCATTCTACCCTAAGAAAAAAAAAAAAAAAACATAATAAAACTATAAGACCCTAAATAAGACAATATGAGTCCAAAATGAAAATACTAAAATAAAGTATACTTGGAAATAAAATTACACTAATAAACTTTAACGAACCTCAATCAACTTCATCTTATAAGTTGTAGCATCATATGAAACCAATTATATAGCGTTTGGCCTGTTTGTGTTCCTTGAACTTCCTCAATTTAGTTCATCTTTTTTTGTATTTGAGAATTTAGAACTAACTATAGCTTCTTGACCTTTGAATGTGTGATTGGTTCCAGAGGAAACTGGGAACATCTCTAGTACATATCACAATATTGAGGAGTCATCGTTGGGAACCATTTATAACCCCAAATTTGAAAAGATAAACCATGAGCTCAACAATGTTATGAGCATCTAATTGTGTGTTGCTTTGTACAGCTTCTTAAACGACCATGCTAAGCGCACCCCATGGCTGTACAGGCACCTCAAAGTCTACTAAGAGTGAGAGAAATATCATGTAGACCATGTTGTTTGATTTGTTAGAGAATAAACTTCCAGTCAATCATCTGCAAAAGGTATGCTTGAGCATATATCTTGATACAACTGCCTCTTTTGCATCTCTATTTGACCCTGAAAATTGGAATGCCAATCGGGGATTGTTATCTGAAGTTCTACCAAGGAATAGGAATGTTCATTTTCACTACAGGGACTCACCCCAAACAAGCGGGAAACAAGGGAGGTAGTGGGGGAAACAAGTTGTCCTAGATGTATGCAATACATTACCAAAGCTAAATGTCATAAATCTTCAAAATCAAGATTGGTCTGTCGAGTGCAATATAATTCATAAGGAGATGCAACTACAAATTACTTGTCTTGGTCTAATATTATTATGAGGAAGCATCTTTTGGTCAAGCGGAGGTATATATCTTAGTTAAATTCACTTGGTTATATTACTAACTTTAGTTTAAATATTGTCTAATTCATCTTATCCTCATATGCTCACACTCAATATATTGATATTGAGACTACTAGTCTATCATCATATGCTCATAGGAAAGGACATGGATCTGGAGGTATCTCGATACTTGTACCTTAAAAAACCTATAGAGGGACCAGAAACAAAATTAGGTCCCAAAGAGTTGCCATCGACGACTACCTTATAATCGATAATGTTCACCTTGTCAGATATATTAAGTTATAACCTACCATATGTACATACCATTTGTTTTTCTTAAATGTAAAGAAATTGATTTTGCTCATTAATTTAATAATAAATGAAATAAACAAATTTATACGTGTTCATAAAACAATAGAGTTGGAAAAAAAGAAATACGAGAAATTAAATTAAAATTATATCTAGTTATTAAATTATTAAGCTTAAAAAAATAAGTTAATATATTAAAAGGTATTTTTATGCTAACAATAGTAAAAACTGAAATGAAAAAGAAAAAAGTGTAAATTGGAAAGAAAGAAAATTATAAAAAGGAAAAAATGATCAAAAGATCGTTGCTTTCCCTTTTTTCAATTATCAATTGGTTGATTCTTTTTATTATTAGTGTCGTAGATTGTATTTTAATGTGGTAATGAGCTAATGTTTTTTTATTTATCTATTTATGTTAGTTAATTATACATTTTAATGTTTGTTAGAGCTAAAAAAAAAAAAATAGAGCTAGTTCTTAATTTTGTGGCTAAAATAAAGTTTATAAGTGGTTCGTGAACTTTAACTATGAAGTTGAATAACTATCGACACTAAATTAAACCTTTTAAAATAAATTTCATCCAAATAAAACAAAATAAATGAGAGGGATCCAATTAAGACTATTATTGGTCCTAAAACCACAAATGAATGAATATCAACTTCAAACTTATGCGAATATAAAAATCTTACTATCTAATAAACTGAAGTTTATTGGGTTGGCAATCCAAATCCTGTTGTATACTTTTATATTCAATAAATTTAGGAAATATGTATTTGGCAAACAATCTGAGTTTATTTTTAAAACGACATTTTATATCATGAGTGTATCCAAATTTTATATTTAAAATTTTAAATTGCATAATCATATTAAATAAAATAAAAATATTTAGAAATATAGTATCTCATGTTGTAAAATCAATTCATTTCTTAATTAAAACCTCAATTATGTGTAATGTAATATATTATAAAATAATAATTATACAAAAATGTTAACATAAAATATTTTTATAAATTAATTAATAATAGTTGAGAAGTAATTATAATTTTATGGTTTATAGATATAATATCAAACACATGTAAAACAATTGTTTCAATTAGTAACAATTTTTGAAACTTCTACCAAACACATATGAAAACATGAAATACAATTTTGTTTTCAGATTCTTTACCAAACGTGTCCTTAAAAGTTTTACAAAAGAAAGGTTACATGGATGTATTCGATGAGTTATAGCCTTAACCGACAAACTCGAGTAATGACGTGAATAGATTACTGCAATTGTTGGTTTTAACGAGAAATTTGTAGCAACCACAAGACATTCGTGGGTTGGTTACATCGGTGTACAAATTTTAGAAAAAGAAGTAAAAATTAAAAAGGTGGACGGCGAGTTAAAAGAAGGGAGAGATTTGGGATGTTGGGTATGGAAGGATTGGAAGTGATTTGACAAGACGATAAGAAGAATTGTATAGTGGCATCAAAAGAGGTAATGAGATTAAGACATTTGACCTGACCTTTCACAACAAACCAAACAAAATTTAAAATAAAAACAGATCATCCATAAACCAAACTCTGAAAGTTGTCCCCAAAAACCCCAACTCTACACAAACAAAACAAAACAAAACCCTCTCTCGCTCTCTCTCCAATTCCAAGAGGGTATAATAATTCTAGGGTTATTTGTATTATTGTTAGTAGGAGGAGGGGTAGGTTGTTGTGACTGATATAATCAATAAGCAAGGAATCAAACGAGAAAATCACCGTATAGATTTACCTATCTTATTAACGATGTGTTAACTACATACATAGACGGAAAGAGAAATTGATTTATTATTTTGAGAAGCAATAAAAAGTATATATAGAAAGATATATGCAACTAGATAACAAATTTAAGACATTTTAACATAGGTTAAATTACAAGTCTAGTTGTGAATGTATATTTTACTTTGCATCAAAAAGTTTCTAAAATTTAAAAATATCTAATAAGACTATAAATTTTTAGTATGTTTTATCTAATGAATCTCTAGACTTTTTAAAAAGCTTTGTAAGTCTTTGATTTTGAGTCTAATAAGTCTATAGTATATTAAAAAAATTAAAAGTTAATTGATTTACTGAATTTAAAAATTAAATTTTATGTGTAATAGAACTATTGATTTTAAAATTGGTAGAATAAAAAGAAATTCATTAGACATAAACTTAAACTCTAGAGATCTATTAGAAAACAAATTTGAAAGTTTGAGAACCATATTACGAAAAAAGAATAGTTTTGACATTGAATCTCATATTTATCTAATATGATATCAAAACCCTAAAAGCTCAAACCGAGTATCCTAAACTCAAACAAGCTTTTCCTTAAAATATGGAAAGATTGAGGGAAAAAAAAACCCTTAAACTTTATAAGATACCTAAATTATTCCTGGGTCTATATCTAATATGTGTATTAGACAAATTTCCAAGATGAGGAATTAAAATTAATATTGATTAATATAATAATTATAATATGGCACTGATTCTCAAATGGGGAAATTAAGGGGGTGACCCACCCACCACCATTTCTGACTAACACAGAGTTTTGTGTTGTTTTGGTAAAGATGTTGAGAGTACAGAAAGCCAACACAGTTATTGCTGATTGTAATGGGACTCTTCATTAAAACAACACACACAGTTTTTTCTTTCTTTCTTTTTTTTTTGTTTTCCTCTCAAAACTCTCATCTCTCTTTCAGGGTTTTGTTTTGTTTTCATTCCTTTTGCTGTCTTTTTGGTTCCCTCTGGATTTGTCTGTCATTGTATCTTCAGCTGTGTGTTTTGTGCATAATTTTTCACTTCAATACACTCTGTTAACTGCAGTTTAATTAATTAACACACCTTCAATCCTCCACTGGTTTTTTGTATTATAGCTTAAACAGACACTCTTAATTAAAGTGCTTTGGTTTCTCTCTGCTTTTCTTTTTGTTTTTTTGTTTTTGGAACTACTTTGATTTTTGTGGAGTGTGCAATTTGTCCATTGTGTATTTGTATGACCATTGTTGGGTCATTTTAAGTGGAGCTAGTTTTGTTGGAATTCCAAACATTATTGTTGGTTGCTTTACTTCCATTTTCCTCAATAAATTATTTTGATGAGGTCGCTATAATGTAGCTTACCGTTTTTTTACCATTTGATGTATAAAAGAGATATATCCAATGATTATAGGGATTGTTTAGTAGGTTAGGATGTAATCAGGATTACTAGAAATCAAATGAAGTGTTGGAATACGTGAAAAATTTAGAACAAAACAAAAATAGATAGAATCATGAAGCGTAAAAACAGTGGAAAAAATTGTTGGGTTGAGAACTATGGGAATAGAATGAGTTTGATATTACAATTCAACCCCAAAACGCTCATTCCAAATGTGGGGTTGGATTACGTTACACTACATTACAAACTCATTCAATTACGGACCCCCAAACAACCTATTATGGAACATACATATTACAACCCATTATGGAACATACATATTTTGAAATCTACTGCTTCATTGAATAACTTTTACTCTTTACTACGTACTCTAGATATAGTTGATCTCCATTCGATTAGGGTTGGTTTTTTCATTTAGTTAACTTAATTTTTTATCGGGCTTGTCTCATGACGGTCTATCAACTATCTCTATTAGCTAAATATAAATGTGACTCAATTGATATAAAATTATATTATTGACCTTGAAGTCAAAGGTTTGAGTCTCCTATCTCAATAATTATTTTTTTTTTTTTACAGATTTCTTTACAAATAAAAGATAGCACCATATTGTTAATAATAAGCAACAGGTCAAATGCTTTAATTAGAACCAAAATAAATGAGGTTTCATGGAATCCTTTGGACATGACCTAACTTTATGTGTGGGGTACGTGTAGCCAGCAGATATTCGAATTTTGAACCTCTTGGTCGAAAATATATGACATAATCAACTAACGCATATTTATATTGTTGATCCATCTATTGTAGTTCATGAGAATTGGAGACTAATTTTCATGTGCTATTCTTCATGAATAATGAATATTCATCATCCGAGCTTTGTACCATATACTTGCAAACATTGCTTTTTTGCATTTTTTGTTGAATATTCATCCATTTGTATTATGATTTTCTCCTGTATTAGACTTCAAAATTAAGGGACTCAAATTCAACCATATACAATATTACAATATATCTTTACTGCAAACTTGTTTTCAATATTACAATTATGATCAAGCATTTTAGTTCTTAGACTAGAATTTGCTGGTAAATCTCTAAACTTTCTTTTGCAAAATATTTATGAGTTTTTTTTTTTTTTTTTTGAAATGTTTGTCAAAACTATTATAATTTTTCTTTAAAGAAATTAGGAGTCCATCAATCTTCTTTTATAATATATTTGCATTTAGATTCCAAACTAAATCTACAATTACTTTAATAAAAGGAAAAATCACACTTTGGTCTTTGTGATTTGATTTAAGTTGCATTTTGGTCCCTCAATTTTCTTCTTTCTCCTTCTTTTTTTGGTCATCGTTTCCTTTTCTTCTTTTCCCTCCTCCATTCCTTTTCTTTTCGGGCTAAAAGCTAAGGGGGATTTGAGCCTCCAACTTCAAGTGAGTAAAGTGAGCTATTATAGCTCACTTCATGTTTGGCATACCAACTATTATAACCTACAATTAACCACAGTATTACTATTTCAAATTTCTCTTTGTTACAACGTTTACGATTTCTTGCTCATCATTTCTTTCTCTTGTTGTTCCAGTTTTTTACTATTCCCTATGCAAACTAAAATAGTATGCACTCCCAAAAGACTATAATAATTAAATCAACATTCCAAACAACTCACAAATGTATAAAAATAATTGAAACATGAAAATACATACAACTTAGAAAATTAATCTTTCAAACTCGACTTTTTGAAATTGCAACCAATAATTAGACTCAAGAGACAGGAAATGTATATGTAAAAATTAATAAAGGAGTTTTCTCTTGAGTTCAAAAGACTAGTAATGGTTTGTAAAACAAAATAATAACAGTAGTAGTGGCTATACCATTTAAAAGTGGTGAAGTTGTGAAGAACAATGTCGATTTTAGAAAATTAGGATTTGGAATATCTAAAATATACATTTTTCCTCTTTTCTTTTTTTTCCTTCAATTGACATGTTAATATAAAACAATTTTATAACTTTTGGAGGGAGGCTTGGACCCAAAAGAGGTACGATTTCACATATAAAAGAACAAAATGAACATAATATGGATGGAAAACTTTCAATACGAAAAAAGGGTCACCAGTCATGTAGTGTGCACAAACCATATTTGAGAAATTATCAAACTCATAGGAAAGAACTATGGATGAAATCAAATATGCAGTATTTATTCAGTTACTGGGGAAAAAAAATCAATCTCCCCTCTTGGCTTTGTCGTTTGATTCCATCTCTACTCTTATATGGAGCATTGTTCATGAGAACAAAGTCGATCCTTGTAGACGAAAATAAAAATGTAACACTATAGCTATAGGAATAATGGTTGACTTTGTGAATCCTTTGTGATTTTGTAATTTTATTGACTTACACCTGTGGACCTCTGACTCATTTGGTTGGACTTCCAATTTATAAATGCTTCAGCCCACTCTCCCAACTTAGACCTGAGCCCCTTAGGGAAAATGGAGTGTCAAATTGAAAAATAACCAAAATTAGAATAGTTTGATTTTTAGCATGATTTTAGAATCACATTGTATTTATTGATTTTCCCCTTGTAATTACACTATATTTACCGATTTTTGTCTATGTTGTGAAGGTGGGGGATTGAACTTCTAAATTTGAGGTTGATAATACAAGTACTATGCCACTTTGGCATATTAAATCATCGCTATATTAAAAAAATTTAGGTTGACTAGTTATTTAATCTTTAGTGGTCTAATTTTTCTTCACCTCCACTAATTTTACAAGAAAGCCATCTCTCCGTTCCACTTAGTTTATTTTCTTCCCCCAAGACCTTTATTTGGCTAAGAGAAAATTCTGTGGGCATTATAAGCAAAAACTGCTACCATATTTCGCCATGGCAAAGTCTTCTAGAATATGATATATCTATTTGGCAAAGCTAAAACCAAGTGTCCTCGAATGGTTTGATTTCTAAAGAATCTAAAGCTTTAAATGGATATCAAATGGGAGGCGAATCAAGTTGAACTTAAGTTGTCCAGTATCAGAATCATATTCCTAAGCTTTGTTCTCACGTAACCGTACAAACTTTACTGAAGAGAGGATATATATATATATAGGTCATTGGCAAACACTAGTCTACTTCCAAGCTTCAAAGATGCCCATATCAGAAGAAAAACAAGACCATCACCCACCAGGTTCTTTCTACCTTCCTCTCCCTCTCTCAAAATTTTCACTTTTGTCTCTCTCTCTAACTGTTCTAAACCACAGGGTACCCGACCGAGGATGTTGGGCCAGGGAAGAAACGGTTATGGGGCGCTACAAAGAAACGAGGAGATAGAGGTTTTATTGAAGGATGGTGGGTGTTTTCTTTACCTTCTATTCTTTTATTTTTATTTTTATTTTTTTTCTTTTTATTTAATCACTTGAGGAAAAACCAAATCTTACCTTATAAACTTGTGGACTGGATGCAGCCTTTTTGCCTTGTGTTGCTGTTGGCTTTGTGAAGCATGCTGCTGATTCTCCTGGATGATTATCCTGTTTATTGTAATTAGTGTTATATATGTTCCATCAATATCAGCAACACAGATCTAGTGTATTGTATAAATCAACTTTATGATCTATGTGATAGAGACTTTTGCTTGTACTTGCCTATGATTTTCTCCAGCATATACAAGTTTTAGATTTGATTCTAACCAAAGCCTTATTCTTTGTACCAAAAAGGTCTGTCCATCTTCCTAACACTGCATGGTATATAAGAAATATATAACTTCAAACCTCAAAAAGGTTAAATAACATAAAATGTAATTTTAAAGCTTTTAGTCACTGTTATATTTGAACTCACCTCCCTTGGCTTCTGCATTCTGCTTATTCTTCTTCCAATAAACTGGGTGATCCAATCTGGCACCTAAATTGCACGGGGTCTTCTTCATTTTAACTCTGTTTACAAATTATGTCTCTTGGTTCTTCCTCCTTCAGTACAAGAAAATTCACTACTAAAATAATCCAAAACCAAAATAATATCACCTAACAAAGAACATGATGAATAATTTACATAAACAGAGTGAAGGAAAATAAACATCCAAGGGAATTTTCAAGTTTGTCAAATACTTACAGCCCTGAATCTTTACTCTGAAGACCTGTTACATCGAATGCTGTTACCAGAGTCGAGACAGAAATTAGGTAATTTGAAAGGCATCATACTACAAAATCATCCATAAACCACATTTCGGCCAGTAGCCTTTTGAGTTTTCTTGCCCCTTGCAATGTAGAAAAACATAGCCAATTGAAAACAGGAAATTCAAATGCCTCGATCTCAATGTGAATTATCTGCGAAGTACATACTTTTTCTTAGAGCAATACTTACTCTAGAAGTACCTTTCAGAGTTCTTATAGTTTTATAAAAGTTTGAAAAATGCTTGGAATAAGCTAAAAAAAAATATTTGTACTCACAACCGTAGTCGACCGTACTTGAACAGAATCAGTTCCATAGGTTGAACTACCTTTTCGAAAATCATATCAAACTCACCCTAAATACACCTTAGGGTGAATAGACGTGAGGTCCATAATATCTCTTCGCATTATATGACACAAACAAGATCATCTCAGTGAGGGGGGAAATTACAAGCAAAGTTTAATATGAAACACAACCATAAAGACCAGACCTATGCGGTACTACAATAATCCTTCATATCCAAAATTTCTTATAATCAAAGCAAGTGCAATGATGCATAGCACAAGATGTTGGACTCTATCAACTACAACCATACTGGAGAACACGAGCTCACTTTCAAGACAATTAAACATTTAAACCAGCTGGTAAGGTTAAATAAACAAGCATCAAACCTCGATAGCTTATCATAAATAACATTCCCTTTAGTTTACAAGCAACGCTAAAGAAGTTCTAATACAAGCTACACAACACAGCACAATCAGAATGTACAAATGTTTTATTGTTTAGCCATGCCTCGTGTTAATTGCCCACAAGCCTTGGAGTTGGCTAAGATCAAATACAACTTCTTCAACCAAGCTTACTAGGTCATGTACTGCCTTGACATCCATCTCTCCTCATATCTCCCAAAGGAGTTGGCAGAATAAGGTGCCTCACTGACGTTGAGGGGATCAGGTTCTATGCCGTAATCTGTCAGTGGTCTGTGTTCAAGAACTTCATCGTGACTTTTCACGAAATCAGGAATTTCAACGTCTCCCTTTTTTATATCTTCTGACAGATACTGAAGGCGGCTCACATACTTGATTTTCCAGTACAATCTATCAAAAAAGAATAAATCTTATCAAACAAATTACACAATGTGAAGCATCAATTACTCGAGATATATGTTAATACAGCATTAGAGGAAACGGATAGCACAAAATTTCAAGGTTGCAAACAACCATAATCAGTCGTGTACCACTGGTTCTTCCCACTACTAAAGATTATATTTTCTAGTAAGCTACTTTTAAGAATTGGGGGAAGAAAACTTTTCAAAGACTAATAATTTCTCAGGGATACCGTGTAGATTACATCCCTACAAAGAAGAATGGTTTTCTGTTTCTTCCCTTTCTATTTTCTTAAAGAATACATCAATAATAAGAGAGAGAGTGAGAGAGAGAAGTTAACAAAACATTTGATATTATGACTAATGAGCAATGCAGTTTTGGCATAGAGAAATGAACTATCCAAAAGTGCTCCTGTTCGAGGATCAACCATAGTAGTTTTTCTGCACCGTACGAGGCAAGAAGTTAACACAAGAAGTGCTATTACTAAAATAAATAAACTAGTTTTAAATCTTAATTTAATTATAAACCTAGTTTTAAACCTTAATTTAATTATAAACCTAGTTTCAATCCTATCCATCAACCTAAAACTGAAAAATTAAAAAAAAAAAAAAAACAGTTTCAATAATGTTAAACCTTAATTTAATTAAAGAAAAATAATCAAATCTCAACAAATTCAACAAGGTAGTTACATTTGAAAACCAGTATAGCAAATGCACTCACCCGCCACTTAAGAAAAAACGGCCAAAAGTCGCCAAGACGAGCCTTGAACGGAGACCAGGATGTACAAAGTAGAGAACTTGAAGTCTATCCTTGTAATCAGATGGAAGTTCTTCGTAAATCCACCTCAGGATGGTCAAGCCTGGACAATTATCATCCTTCTGGGCGGTAGTATGAAAGTACACAATGCAAAATGGACCCTCAGACAATTCGCTCTGGAATTTATGGAAGATATATCTCTTCAGCCGCTCTCCACTTACAACCACAGCTGTGTTAGAAGAAATTTTGTATTTAGAAAACAATTTTTTTTTTTTTTTTGAAAAACTTTTCATTGTTATAATGAAAAGAGGATATTGCTCAAAATACAAGAAACCAAGGTCAAAGTGACCACTAAACCAGAAATCATAGAACCAAAAAGATGGGTTAGTAGGGGCACTAGGGTATCTCAATCGTATTTAGAAAACAATTTGGAGTTATCTGAATTCTTACACAAGAAAATACTATACAAAATTCCTAAACAGAAGTTTGTGCTATAACCATTAGACCTATCTACTTTTTGGTGATGTCAAGAGAAGATGTGGCCATGAATTGTTCGTCTATTAATTAAGAAGCTATAGGCTAAGAACACTACTATTAAGAAGAGGTTAGCTTTCATCATGAACCTTTGTTGGGTCTAATCAGTCCAACTTCCAATTCAGTCTCCAGTGCGTCTCAAAATCGTAAACTAAAACAGTTGACGAAGATGATTTATTTAGATACAAAATTGAAAGTTCAGTCCCAATTCGGAATTTAGTTAAAGTTCCAAGGACCCAGCAATTTCTTTTTAAAAAAAGAAAAAGAAAAACAGGATTAAATAGTAAAAAAATATATGAAACTTGTAAGAACATTAACACAACGCATCAACCCATTAAAATGAAATTAAAATCCATCTCAATTATTGATAGACACTAGACAGCTCCGACCAAATGATTAGGCTGAAGTATATACTGTCTAGTGAAGCAAAAGAGTGCAACGTATAGAAGAACTAATGAACGAAAGGGTATCGTTCGATCAACTTCAATTACCGCAAAAGTCAATAGTAATACAGAATAGTTTCTTTACCAGGGAAGTACTTTCCGACGACGCGGAGGATGCGATTCCCGGCCTTGTCGGAGCCCTCAAGACGGACAAACTGCAAGAGATCGAGATCGGAGAAGTCCTCATCGGAGGAAAGGTTTTGAGAACAATCGTGCCAATTGTCAGCCTCTTCAGACTCTTTGTCTTTGTCAGGCAAAAGTGGTCGCGAATCGATGCCGCCATCGGAAGGGAGAATGACGACCGAGAAATCGTTAGGAGTGCTGCCCATCTCTGCTTTGATCTTCTTCTCTCACTTTCCTCTGATTCGACTCGCGCTATTATAGATGGGATGGAGTTCAGAAGCAACAAATATCTCGCATTTGTGAATTAATGAGAGAAAGTTACATGAACGGACAAGATAATGTTGAAGATCGCCATTGTTGGAGCTTTGATTCGAGGAGAGTTGTATTCATTGTTAGGGTTTACGGTAACAGAGTTCTACGTGATAAAATCTCTCTCATTGTGACGTCAAGATTACGAAGATGATAAGATCGACATATTCTTCGACTTAAATTGATAATAAATGTGTGAAATTACGACATTAGAAGTTTAGTTATTAAACTTTAGGTCTAAGTACTCATTCCTTAGTTCATTTTGGTCTACTTTGAAATTTTTATTTTAGTCTTTATATTTTCAACTTTAGTTCATTTTGATTCCTCTACATTTAAGATGTTTATTTTAATTTTTATACTTTAAAAAATAGACCATTTTGGTCTTTTATTTACATTTTTAAAGGATTAAAATGATTGTTTTTTTAAAAGTTCAAGAACAAAAATTATCCAAACTAACATTTTAAAAATCTAAGGACCAAAATGAATCAAATTTGAAAGTATATGAATTAAAATGAACATTTTAAAAATATAAAGACAAATCAAAACCAAAACCAAAAGTACAGAAACTAAAGTAGTATTTAAACCTAAACTTTATAAGAATATGAAATTTTAAAAAGTATCTAACAAATACTTAACCATCAATTAGCTTTCCAAATTTTAATTTTGTGTTCAACAGAATCATTAACGTATTAGATTTAAATTTAAAGTTTATATCTAGCGGACGTAAACTATTCATGCATCTAGTAGGTTTACCTTCAAATGAAAATATTAGAAATTTTGGGGGAGAAAAATCATATTGGATTGAAGAAAAGATGCACCAATCGATTCAATTTTAATTGCTACATCTATACTATATTAAAAGGAGGGAAAGTAAGAAAATTTTTACATTCCCTTTTTGCCCCTACAATTTTAGTAAATGACCACTTTACCCTTCCATTTTTAGGGGATGACTTTTCATTTGGTGTCTATTGAGCGATGTTAGGAAAATAGAGGTGTAACCTTATGTTAACAAGACACAACTCAATGGGTGCAAGTGGTTACACATTGAATGTATCCATTCTTGAATGAATGTAATCCATGTATAAAAATGTGACTATTTGAGTTTAAATGTTTATTGATACCCTTCAATCTTTGGAACATGACTTTTTTAGTTTAGGTGTTTGTTGATTGTTTTTGTATAGGTGGTTACATATCAAATAAATGTATGGATAAGATCCATATAAAAAGCAACTTATCAAGTTTTGATGTTCGCTAAAAGATGTTAGAACAATAAAGGTTGTCCTTCATATTTTCGCTTTAATAAATAGATTTATTATTATGTGAAAGTTAATTTTGAAGTTGAACAAGTACATTTTATCAATATAGTATCATTATTCGGGTATAGTTGATGTTACATTTCGAATCTCAGCATCCACTACTAATTTTACAATTTTTTTTTCTTAAAAAGAGATTTCATTATATCCTATATATTTATAAAATAGTTTAAACTATTTTAGTATACTTCATCAACATAATTTACAATTAATAAATATAAATGAATTTTATTCATAAACGCGCACATGAAATTATTACTAGTTTAATTAAGTGCATGGTCCAATTCATCATGACAAAAATTATAAATTTCACGGTAAATATTAAATTTTGTATTTATGTCTGAGTAATAAGGGTTCATCAATATTAATAATTAATTAATCTCTCTTATAAACACCCAAAAAGCATTTTAAAAAATATCATTTATTAATATCAATATGATGATATACACTAAGGATGAGATATATAACTTAGTTTTGTTTTGAAATATAATCAGACATTAAGTTATTCTTATTGAAGGAAATGCTGAATGTACTACAATTACAA
This sequence comes from Citrullus colocynthis, assembly GCA_031780015.1. Taxonomy (NCBI): domain Eukaryota; kingdom Viridiplantae; phylum Streptophyta; class Magnoliopsida; order Cucurbitales; family Cucurbitaceae; genus Citrullus; species Citrullus colocynthis. The sequence continues at coordinate 1,482,682 of QLSR01000081.1, forward strand.
TTTATTTTTAGCAACTTTTGACCTACTAATGATATCTTAACAAATTGAGTTTAAGTTAGTTTTTATTTTTTTCAATTTAAAATTGTATAGATGAAAGATTGAACATCGGTCTTTGAAATGATAGTCAATGTCTTATCCAATGAACCATTTGAATTGACATCATGTTGGCATTATACTCATATATTTGAAACATAAATAGCATTAAAGAACTAGACAAATTTATCGAATAAAAAAAACATAAACATAGCTTAAGAGTGATTAGCAAATACTTATTTTACTAAAGTTGGAACTTCAAATCCTCATATGACATTTGTGGTACTAAAACAAAAATAATCGAAAACAAAAATGATAATATACATTTAAAACAATATAATACTATATACTATTATAGCATTGAATTTTCCCGTAATTAACCATTTAGTCCATGATTTTTACACAAATATCTAACTTTTTTTTTATTATTATTATTATTTTTTTTTTTTTGAGAACGAACGGCTGGTTAAAATGTTTCATTTACATTAAATATTGAGCACACCCCATAGTCCCCACACCCCACATATAGCATTAAAAGAAGGCAACAAAATTTTGGACAGCATTACAAACAAAATAATTGTTTAGTTTAACGTTTCTAAAACGTAAAAGCAAAGAAACTATGGGTAAAGTAGCTTATTTTTCAAAGAAGGAAAACAAAAACAAAATGGTTACTCAATACAAACAATCTAAAATTGATTACTCTTTCCCTTCTCATAATATTAATGAATAATAGTAACTATGACAACAATGTTCATATATATTAAAACAAAATGGTTATCAAAAGACAAACAAAACTTAAAATGATATCTTTCACTTTTTAAATTTATTTTAAAGGAAATATGATTATGGTTAAAGGTTCAATAGATGTAAATTCAAGTTTAAATACTACTTTGGTATCTGTACTTTTGATTTTTGTTCATTTTGGTCCTCGTACTTTCAAAATGTTCATTTTGATCCTTATACTTGCAACTTTTGTTCATTTTGATCCTTATACTTTTAAAAGGTAAAAATTTTAAGCCCTTCATTTTTAAGGGATCAAAATGAATTCTTTTTTAAAGTTTAAAAACCAAAATAAACCAAGGTTGAAAGCACAAAGATCAAAATGAACATTTTGAAAATATAGGGACCAAAATGAGTCAAAGTTGAAAGTATATGGACTAAAATGAACATTTTGAAAATACAAGGACCAAAATAAACCAAAATCAAAAGTATAAAGACTAAAATAGTATTTAAACCTTTATTGTATTACTTAATTTCTTTAGTAAAGATACTTCTATTCTTATTTTTCAATTTTGGGTGTTTCTCCTCTTTTCCAAGCATTCTCTCTTGCAATCCAAAACAAAAATTGGTAAAAATTATCATAATCCAACTGGCCATACTCTAAACCCAAATCTGTTCTTTCACAAGTTAGGAGTGAAGATTAGGAATTTGTTTTGTCTCTCACACATGAAGGAATGAAAAGGATATAAATACATCTCCTACAACTAGCTTCAGTTCTTTTCTTTCATACACAACTTGCATATTTCAAAATATTCAGGAACAGTGGAGGGAGGGAGTTACAAGTACCTTGTACACGTCTGCAGTAATTGTGGATACAGATTTCTTGCACAAGCCCATAATCATAAAACTGCGTTGGAAACCTAGTAAATACAAGAAATTCTGGAACATAGATGTTCAAGACAAAACTAATCAAGTTCTGTGGGGGGGGGGGGGGGGGGAAAAACAAAA